>JAOWAT010279401.1:0-18644 GCA_028571025.1 Longipedia americana
GAATCAGCACTAATCTCCAGACTTCATCATGTTTATATCGGAAAATTCACGGAGCGTGCCAAAGTAAAGTGACTTCTATAAAGCCCTCAAGCAATGCTCAATATAGCTGTTGGAAATCTATAAAAATCAGATCAATTTTAGCCATACCATTTAAGCCAGTAGCATAGAAGCTGTTGTAAGCGAAACCGGGAAATCCTGGGGCTAAATGGTAATATTCGTATAATTCAGGGAGAGTAAATTTTCGAACTCAAGAAAAGAATAGACACCCAACTCGATAATTTCCTTCCCTCCATAAAAAAACTTTATCACGAACATAAGGAAGCCGCCTAATAGCTGTAGCATTACAAAGAAAAAGTTTTTCTCCTCCAGAGAAGGGTCGGTGGCAGCGCAAATGGGGCTGGTCTCTCTCCTTCAAAATCAAACGACGTAACCTAAGAAGAAGTCACTAGATATCGCAGGGTACCAAGGTTTCTACTCAGAATCAATAAAAGTTGAGGAATTCTCAGAAAAGATATGACTAAGTTGTGGAGGAAATTTCCCAAAAATGCAGCAATTTCAACACCGAAGGACAAATTCTCATTGTTGATTGCTATGCAGATTTCTTGGTTAGCACAACTACATCTCAGTAAACACTGAGAGTGAGTATTAATAAGTGGCTAAGAGTAAATGAGAAAAAGTGCCTTTGCTAGAATAGTAATCTGGTTAAAAGTAATTTCGTTTAATAGTATAGCTCGTATGAACAGTTATATCAAAGGAAATAACTGCAAAAAAGTCGGATAAATTTGCATAAAGGCCTTTTTTTAAAGAGTCGAAGGCTTTAAATCATTGGATAACGTCTTTGGAAATCCCTTCGATTTACGGAGAAAGGAATAAAAGGGAAATGGCACCAAAACGATAAACATTCTGGATGCCTTTGACACTATGCACAACCATCCTCAAAAACAGTAAATGGTGGGACAATCCAAAAAGCCCACGAGAAAACAATCGGAACAAACTTTCTCCCAGTCCCTTTTCAATAAATAACAAAATGATTCATTCGACAAAAACCTGGCTAGCAAAGTTTAAGCTGCAAAAAAGGTTCTCGATCAAAAAAACAACCAAAAACCGAATTTTGATGAGTTCTTCGACCTCCTAAACATGTGATATTTTGAAATTTCACTTTTTAAGCATTAAACTTTATCGATGTCATTGCTGCAATAGGGCAAAAAATTCCTATCCCTCTAGCCGGAGGATCTTAAAAACTAAGTCATACTCAAAAAAAAAGATGATGTCTACTTCCTTATCCTTAACAAAAAAGCCAATGTCTTTTCCAGAGAGTTCATCAGAACTATTCACGAAAAGTTAGATTAGGTTATGAATCATCAGGGACCAACGGCACTGGTGACTCTTTCTCTGCAAAAGTTTTTTAGCGCTGGAATCGATATTAACCACGTAAAAAATATGCATCCGTAAGACTGGAGATCTTTCCTTTTAGAGCTAGTCGCCTTTTTAGGGAGAATGATAGTCTTTCCGGTACCAACATTTTGCTTGGTGAATGGAGCAGCTTTTGCTGGTGGCTGTATGTTTTCCTTCACTCATGATTTCATTTATGCCGCGTAAAAGCTGGCCTTTAGATGCAATTAAGTTGAAATGGGACTTAATCTCACTCCTGGCATGAATGCGACGATAAAAAGAAAGCTGGACTCTCATATTGACTACAAAGACATGACTCTCCGAGGTAAAACTTTCAAGGAAAAATAAGCCTTACAGAAGGGTATTATCGACGGGATTTATACCCAAGATCCTATCAAATCTATTTTTAACAAGGCACAATCAATGGCAACCTACGGGGAGAACAAAATCAACTTCAAAAAGTTGAAGTAGTAGGCTTATAAAGAATAAGCTAACAATTGCTTCAATAAACAAATTGACATTGGGGTGAGAGGCTAAACCGCACCCCCACCTCTTCCCCGAATGTGATTAATTAGTTCGAAGGACATATTCGATTTAAAATATTCAATTACTAGCATTTGATATCATAATATATGATCGCATTCCTCCGAGAGACATTTTAATTCTCCCTCTGCCATCCCGTTGGCTTGGGACTCGTACTTTCTGATGAAAGGATGATTCAGACACATTCTTATGGTGGCTCTTTCCTCAGGATTCTATTTCAAGATTCCTCTCATAAAGCCTTATGCCGTGGTCGATAAAGAAGGTGGGTACAAGATGTTCCAGTTCCACTGGGGATTCCTTTTTCCTCCTCCTAGTCTCCAGTTCGTAATTTAGTTCTTGTAAGGCGCAAAACCACACAATAACTCAAAAGTTAAAACTCCCAAACTCCAAATGTCTACACTCATGGTGTATACGCCCTTGTCCTTCATCTCTGGCGAAACATAATCGAGGGTGCCACAGAAGGTTGTTTTCATATGATTTTCAAAGGTAGAAGCCCATCCGAAATCACAGAGTTTCATTGTTCCCTACCTTAATAACAATTTTACGTCTTGGCAAATGACTATGTTTTCCGGTTTTATGTCTCTGTGAGCAACCTGATTTTTCTGAAGATAGTCGACTGCCAGCAAGATCTGGTGCATAACATTTGAGACGAACTTCTACCCTTTACTCAGATGGTCCATTAGCATCCCACCTTCGGCATATTCCATCAAAAGAAAGATGTGGTACTCATCGTCGAAATGGGTATACAGTTTTATGATGTTCGGGTGGTTTAACCGGTAGTGGATATTCAGCTATTTTATAAGCTGGTTTTCCAGCTTGTATTCTTGAATTGTAGACTTGAAGATCTTCTTAAGTGCAAACAGACAGTTTGTTGTCTTGTGCTTTACAACGAACACATCTCCGAATTTCCCCGATCCTAGCGACTTTCCTAACTAAAAATCACTTATCTTCAGCTTTTCGTTATTCTCAAACAGGTAGCCCGATGAACGAACCGTCTTTAATGACCGATGCTTGACTTACTTCTTGGTATCGAAAAACTCTTTCATAAACATCTGATGCGAAGTGTTGACCTTTTTTTGTTCTGTTTTATCTTTTTTTTCTATTTTTTACCGTGAATCAGGACCTTCAATCTATTGAGCCGAAATAAGTAAGTTCTACAAAGACTCTATGCAATTATCATCTCTGGTTTTCTATTCTGAATCTCTTTCTTTATATTTTTTTCGATTCTCGTTAAAACTATTGCTTCTAAAAGATAATGGTGCAATATCCTTAAGACTTGATTCCTGGATCGACATTGCTTTCGTGATACAGATGGCTGGGGGCATTTTTTACAGTTCAAGGGGCTTACTACTTCCAATTGAATTTTCACTTTCGATTAGAGATTTTTCTGATTCGAACTAAACCTTGACTTTCTCAATTCTTTCAAAAAGAGTATCAAAATTAGAGGTAATGTTAGTTATGATCTGAGACGTTGTAATATCAGATTCAGAGGGTTATTAGAGAGAAATCTGGAAATTTGAAATTTACTGTTCGGTGGTCGGGCGCAGCACAGTATTATTTGGGTTTTATGTTGCTTATGTTTAAGGCTATACAACTCGAGATGAATTGGGACTTTCACAGATTTTGAAAGGTTTGATCGAGTATAGCTTTTGAAGAAGTGTTCCGTCTTGCATAATGGAAAAAAAAGAGAAGTTAATAAGAATTTAATGATCAAAAGATAGTAAGATTTATTTTTCTGCGTCCGATTTAGAAAAAGGTATATATATTAACTTCCTCAAAATCAGAATAGAAATTTTCGGTATAATAACTAGAACTATACCTGTAACTTTGATTCTGAGTTTGAATGAAGGAACATCTCTTATACTACGACCAGAGTATCAATACAACCTGACCCAACAATGTTGACCATTTTACAGATAATTGGTCGCATTTCCAAAAAAGATTCTCATATTCGGATGATTTATCGATTATATAATAATTTTTTGGACAAATCCGAGGATCTTACGTTCAGCCAATCAATCACTATCACTGCTTCCAAAAAAATCCATTCATAATGCAAATACCAATGTCATATCGAAAAATTTTTAACGATAGAGCAAGTGGTGTGACAAAGAAATAAATAAAATAACTTAAGTATTTGAAATTTAAGTAATTTTTTGAGAAATCAAAGTGATCTATAAAATATTACCCTTCAAACGGATGTTCCGTAGAGTTAAAGACTCGCAGTAATGACCCTACTCCATGAAAGGGCGTAAATTCTAAGCTCCGATGCGACAATTGGATGATCGAGACGGATTACAGTTCGGTCATTTGGACTTTGATTTCCATTCATTGGTGAGCATCCATTCCAACAGACAAATGGCTTATCTTAGCTATTCCTGAACTGGATAATGAATTGGGTGATCCATCCATTCTGATTTCCTTTTAATTAAATAGCTTCAACGATTGTATTCCCCGAGAATCTCAATCCAAAATATTCATTAGTACTGTTATTCGCAGATGTCCATGAGGACGGAATGCTCGATCCTTGTTGAGAACTGTATATAAAACTCGAGCGGAAACTTTGACTCAATTTACTTATCGACGATAAATTTCTGTAACAATGGTTTCCGTCCTTTTCATATCCTCGAGTACATTCACCAATTCCGGAATTGCTGTAACTGGATATTCCTGGGGGCGGATTTGCACAGTTTCCTTCTATTAGCATGAATCCAGCTCGGCATTTTCTGCATATGTTCTGCCCAATAGTCAAAAATTATTAACAATTCTCGTCCAATTTCAAGCAAACTGCACAGTTGGGACAATATAGATAGCCATCTTCGCATTGATCGCAGGTATTAGTCAGTGAGATGAAAGACCGACAGTTTTAGGCTCGTTTCGCAGGGTCGGGAACGCAGGTTCCATTTTGGAGTGCACTTCCAAAACAACAAGATAAGCAATTTCCTAGTAAATCAACGCTGACACAAAAGTCAGGATATGCACGACATGAACCACTGAGAAGGTAGTATCTAAAATTGCATCTCGTACAACCGGTCCTTCCAAATCTGGCACAGTTAGGAATGCCTCCCAGGCAGAAGCCATCGTCTGTTAACCTGAACCCAGCAATACATTGAGTGCATCTTTGAGAAGCAGGACTGAATGTAAGACAATTGGGAGGATTCTGAACACAAATATTGTCTCCCAAATAGTATCCTGAAATGCAAGCAACGCAAATGTTGGTAATAGGATTAAGAACATCGCAGTTTGGATCTCCTCTGATGCATAGTCCATCCCGCAGTTGATAAGGAGATACACATCTAATGCATTAGCTGGAAGAATTAATTTCGACACAGTTAGGCGGTAGCAAACTGCAAAATCCGAAGGTATTAACATGGTAACCAGTTCTGCATCGAGTGCATCTATTTGTGGACGGATTGACTGAGATACAGTTCTCTATTATTCTCACGCAAAGGCCATTTATCAACTAATAATTCGTAATACAGCTCAAACAGGAACCTAAAGGGTTTGCATTTAGACAATTTTATGGTAATATTGTGCATCCACCCTCTGCATTAATATAATAACCGGCGACGCACTCCTCACAGACCTCTTGGGATCCGATTCTGATGCACTTTGCAATATTTTGCACACATACTCCATTTGAATTAAGCGAATATCCTAATGCACACATTGTACATCTGTTGCCTTGGGGACTGAATTGTAAACAATTATCTGGGAGTCGTGAGCAAGTTTGTTGTATATTCACATAATACTCTGCCTGGCATCGAATGCAATTACCGTCGTTGGCATATGTGACACAGTTGAGTACGTTTCTAACACAACTTGCATTGGGAGTCAATACAAAACCATTGATGCACTGTGTGCACCTATTAATTTGTGAATTGAATGTAAGACAATTCTGAGGGACAGAGGTGCAAGTTCCCTGGAAATTAATGAAGTAACCATCTTAGCATTGGAGACACAGACCGGAGACACTTATTCTGACACAATCATCAATAGATCTGACACAAACTCCTTGTTCTGACAAAGTAAATTCGGAAACACATCTGACACATCTATTTGTTCCAGCGTCAAAATCTAGGCAATTTTGTGGCAATCTACGACAGACTCCTTGTAAATTTATGTAATATCCTGAAACACATTGAACACATCTGTTCTGTGTAGCGTCGAAATCAATGCAGTTAGAGGGCAGGACTGTACATACTCCAATTGCGTTGATGAAGTATCCAGAAATACACCTGGTACATCGATTCAGACTTCCATCGAACTGTAAGCAGTTAGCCGGGATCCGACTACAGCCTCCTTGTTGATTGACATAGAAACCAGGAAAACACTGCATACATCGGCCTTGATTTGAATTAAAATCTTGGCAGTTAGCAGGAATTCTAGAGCATACACCCTATGAATTGGTATAGTATCCTGAAATGCATCTGAGACACCGCTCTGTGGTTTGACTGACCTACGCACAGTTAGGGATTCTCCTCACACAAAGACTATTAATTAAGTCGAAACCTGAGATACAATTCAAACAAGATCCTTGCCTGTTGGCTGAAAGACAATTACTAGGCAATCTACCGCACAAACCTTGAGCATTAATAAAGTATCCGGCTGAGCATGTCGTACACTAATCAGTATTGGGATTCACATTATTACAATTTTGAATGTCCCTCACGCATAAACTATTGCCGTTTAATCTGTATCCTGCAACACAAGTGAGGCATGATCCAAAAGGACTTGCAGTTAGACAGTTTCTTGGGAGTTAACTGCACAAGCCATTAGGATTAACATAGTATCCTTCGTCACATGAAGCACAAACATCGTTATCAACACGATCACAGTTTGGAATTATTCTTATGCAATTTCCGTTTATCAACTCAAACCTATTCACGCACCTGATGCATTGTGATCGAGTTGGATCAAAAGTTAGGCAATTAACTGGATTAGAAGAGCAGACATTATTGGTCAAGAAGAACCTTGATAGACAAGTAAGACAAAATCCGGTCAAAGGATTATATACCTAACAATTTGGATCCACCTTAATGCATATTCCATTTTGGAGTTAGAAATCACCCAAGCAGGAGGTGCATGTTCCTATAACATTGGCTGTGGCACAGTTAACGGGAAGTCTCTCACAGTTTCCTTAAACGTTAACATAATATCCATTTGCACACCTTTGACATCGGTTAGTATTTTGACTGACAACTTCACAGTTGGGTATCACTCTGAAGCACAGGCCATTCCTCTGTTGGAATCCATTCCTACAGTTGACGCAGTTTCCATTGGGGTTAGCGTTGAGACAGTTCTAAGGGAGGACAGTACATTCACCAAGAGTATTAATGTAGAAGCCTGTCGTGCATTAGAGACAAATGCTTCTGTCCGGGTCTACCCTGAGACAGTCATTAATGACTTTGATGCAGAGACCATTGTTATCGAGGGAAAATCCAGAGATGCACCTTATGCACCGGAATTATGCGACGCTAAAGGTAAGACAATTATCGGGGTTAGGAACACAAGCATTATTCTACAGATAAAACCTATCGAAACAAGTAATACACAGACCAGTAACGGGATCGTAAACAGCACAGTTAACATCAACTTTTACGCATACATTGTTTTGTAATTCAAACTACTGGATGCACTGCGTACACCTTCCAATTGTATTCACACTTAAACAGTTTACAGGTAATTATCGACATTGACCCGAAGATGTCACATAATATCCTTCCCGACACTATAAACATCCATTAGTTACAGAATCCAGTCTTATACAATTTGCAATCTACCTTACACACACTCCATTAACTTATTCAAATCCTGATGCACATGAAATACAATCTCCAGATGGGTTTGCCTGCAAACAATTGTTAGGTAGTCTACTACAGAACCCTTGAAGATTTACATAATAGTCTGCATTGCATCTGAGACATAAATTTGTGTTCCGATTCACTTCAAAACAGTTTTGGATTATACGAACACATATTGTGTCAATAAGTTCGAATCTTGGAATACATTGTTGGCAGTTTCCCCGAGGATTCGCACTTTGACAGTTGTTTGGGAGGACACTACATGTTCCTTGGGCATCAATGTAATATCCTTGGATACATTGGATACAAACTCCCGTTGTTGGGTTTATGTTCACACAGTTCTACACTATCTAAAAGCACCTCCCATTTACCAAATTATACCCATCAATACAATCTGCACAACCACCATTGGGGTTTGCAGAGCGACAGTTTTCTGGAAGTAGACTACAGTTTCCGAAGTTGTTAATATAATAACCATTAAAACACTGGCTACACCTGCCGGTCACAGTGTCTGTATTGTCGCAAAAATCTATTGTTCTTATACATCTGCCTCCTGAAAGTAAGATAAAATTCAATTAACATTTAAGACAGACTCCATTTTAATTGGCCGCCACACAGTTAGCTGGCAGCAATTAACACCTATTGATTCTAGACAAAAAATGTTCAGATCCACACTAGATGCAATTTCCATTATCATCGTTATATCGCTCACAGTTTTCGATATTTTCAATGCATCTGCCTGCGATAAGAAGAAATTCCCTCGCGCATATCTCACAGATTCCTTCGTCATTGACGAATAGACAATTTTATATTTGTTTTACGCATCTGCCATTTTGGAAAATGAAGTTTTGCATACACTGGTCACACTAATTCCGAACTTGCAAGTTGCAGTTGTCAATTCTGCGGTAGCATAAACCATTGAATAAGACATAGTTCTCAGTACACTATTCACATTGACCAAAAGAATTTGCACGTGTGCAGAAATCTGGCAACGGAACATTGAACCTGCAAATCCCATCGTTCAAAGAGTAAGAAGGCTGACAGATCCTACACCCATCATTCAGTACAGGGTCATATTCAACACAGTTAGCTGTAAAGTCAACACATCGATTGTTTCTCACCATAAACCCTTCTTTGCATTTTCCGCAAGAACCATCCGAATTAAATTCAACGCAGTTGGTGACATTTCCGGGACGACATATCCTTCTATCAAGGAAAGCATTCTCTACACAGCTTACACATCCTGTAATCAGACTGAAATCCTTGCAATACTACAGAGAATAACACAAACCGTTGAAAAGATAATATCTATCTACACATTCCAAGCAGAACTCCGGCAACTCATCAGAAACATAATTGCATGACTCAATAGGAATACTGATACAATGTCCGTCCTTGAAGAACCGACCTGGTGGACATATTACAGTAGTATTTTTTCTACATGTTAGTTGAGGAGTCAATTAAAAACCTAACCTGCATCGAGTGCAAAATAGCCGATCATCATAGTTCTCACAGTTTCTGGCGATGCATATCCCTAAGTCTGAGATAAATCCGGCCTTGCATCGTACACAGGACTTAAAGTCACTTGAAGGACTCAGACAATTGATTGGCATACATTCATTATTTACCACCTAGTACCTACTAACACACTAAACACACTAAGAGCGGTTGGTGGGATTAAATCTCAAACAATTTAAAATCTTGCAAGAACCATCCTAATCCAAACTGTATCCTCCAGCACATCGCAAACAACGATTGGTGTCGGTATCAAATCCCTCACAGTGATCCACTAGGCACAACCCAAAGGTTAAAGTGAACCCAGCTCTGCACTGAACACATTCCAAAGTTGTTTGGTTTTAATTCTCACAAAAATCAACCCTACACAGACCATTTTGCAGTCGATACCCTAAACTGCATTTTACGCATGAGTTTTCATCATTTGTGAAATTAAGACAGTTGTTCACTCTGCATCGGTTGTTAAAAAACCTGTATCCCAACACACAACGAGAACAAGTCCCAAGTTCTAAGTTCATTTCTTCACAGTTGTCAAAAGTACAAAAACCTCCAGTTGGAAACATTCCTGATACACACTGCCTGCACTAAGTAGATCCTGGAATAAAACTGTACTATTCACAAAAATCATGTCTGCACCGACCTAGAGAATCACTTGAAAAGTTTGGGAAGCAGTCTAGGCATTCCCCAGTCACTCTGTTGTACTGAAGACAGTACATAGAAACACATGCATTGTTCTTTAAGTCGAACCATTGGATGCATTGCCTGCAAGACCCAGTCAAAGAGTCTCTTAGCAAACAATTATCACCTACGCAGGCGCCATTCACTAGCCTCTGGCCGCTGCTGCACTTTATGCACTCACCATTTGTGGGATTGAATTAAAGACAGTTTCTACCAGTACAAGTGTTTCCGACAAATCTCCACCCTTCGGTACACTCCGGACAAAATTACTATCTGGGAGAGACACAGTTGGTATAAATGCATGTTTCTCTTTGAAGCTAAAACCCCTATTAGCAGCTGACGCAGTTTCTGGAGTCAATCGAGGAAAACTAGTTGCAGTTTTTTGTTAGACAATACTAGCTGTTAATTAAATTAAATCTCGGTTGGCAGCTATTACAACTCCAGGAAGCTTCATCAAAAAATGTGCAGTCTTTAGGTCTACAGGTTCCAGATGAAGTCAACTCAAATCTTGTTTTGCATTATGCACACTCTGAAAAGTTAAAGTTTCTTAAGCTTTTACAATTTTTAACGCCGCATCTAAATCTGAATACCTCAAATCCTGGCTCACAAATTGAACAGCCGATGTTTCCATATAATTGGCAGTTATTTATCACTCGAACACATAGATTAGTTGAAGGAACCAGCTGAAATCCAGAAATGCATGTTATGCACTGGGAGTTCCTAAATTGTTGGCAAACATTTGCTGAAGTTTCACATATTCCTGTTGTTGAATTCAAAAAATATCCAGAGTCGCAATATTAGCATTCTCCTGTTTCCTAATCTCTTAGTGCACAGTTGGAGGGAATGCATCCTCCATTTGACAAAGTGTAGCCGTTTTGACATTGAGTGCACAAATTCCTTGAGTTAAATATTGAGCATCTTTTCGCAGTGCATATTTTTCTTTAACTGTCTAAATCGAAGTCAGGATGACACTCTAAGCACTGAAGACTTATTGGAGAGTGGGTAATACAGTTATTTGGAACGCAAAGAGGTCGGGTTTGAGCACTGTCGAATTAATATCCTGGGAGACAGAGCTAGCAAATTCCAGGGACAGTTTATTGCTGGCACCCCACTATTTTACAAAGTTTATCTTCGGTTAGTTGAAAACCATCCCTGCAACGACCGCATTCAAAAGGTCCGGCAAAAATTAAACAGTTTATTGGCTTGCAGTCTCCATTAACATCAGGTTCAAAGAAATCTACACATTTTAGGCATCTTTAAAGGGACGGAAGATAGTTTTCGCACTTGTCTTACCTAGGATCTCTGAGACAGATGCCAGACCGAAGCACAAAAGTAGCTGAGCATTTCACACATTTCCCATCTTTATTGTCAAGCTCATCGCAGTTTTAAGCAACACAGTTTCCATCAGAGTCTCTTCTAAATCCCGTACTGCAATTTGTGCACAAGAACTACTGATTGTTTACGCAATTATGGGGGAGACAAATTCCAAAAGGATTGAATTCGTCCGGATATCGGTGATTTTAACACTCAATGCATCTTTCTCCACTTAGTTCTTTACAAAATTTGGGAATACAGTACTCTAGGGTGGGGTTAAGCTGGAATCTACTACCGCAACTTATACAATTAGTTGTTCGAGGATCGTAAATCTAACAATTTTTTGGGATGCAGATCTTTTCAGGGTTGAAGATTTAGAAGAACTGTTGGCACTGGATACAAAATCCATCGGTCGCAAAAATTTAACAGTGATTCGCTTCACAGTTACCATCAGATGTCAATCTCATACCGTTTACACACTCTGGACAGGGAAAAACTTTGACTTTACAGCCTTAGGGAATGATATCATCCTTATTTTTGCATACTCCGTCCACTAAAATGTACTGGTTATTGGAACATTGAATACAAAGACCAGTATCAGGATCAACAAGAAGACACTCATCTGGATTTTTCATACAATCCTTTGTAGCAGTAAGATAGTATCCGATTTCGCACTTTTTGCAGTACGGACACCCGGCTTATTCACAGTTGGGTGTGTTCTTGCAACATTGACCGTCAGTCAAATCAAAGCCACTTTAGCATCGTATGCAATTCGGCGATGGTGGAGGAGGCTGAATGCAGTGAGGAACGACTCCAATGCACTCGTTAAATTGAAGTACAAACATAGGCTTACACATAGTACAACGACCTCGCTCATCATAATCATTGCAATCTTGAACCAGATCAACACAAATTATTCGACCATCCTTATCATAAAGGTCATAACCTCTTGAACAAGACTTACATTGTTCAGTTTGAGAGTCTATCTCGGTACACTTTGAAGGAAGTCTTATGCATTTGTTATTAAGGAGAATCGATCTTCGAGCACATTGTCTGCAAAAAGAGGCCAAAGAATTGGTATTAGCCGTGTAAACTCTACAATTTTCGATCTACAGAACACAAATATCGTTATTTGAAACATACTTTCTCGGAAATTGCTGGCATTGTCGGCATCGTCCAGTAACTGGATCAGTTGATAGACAGAAGTCGACAGCTCTTCGACATGATCTCTGAGTATCCAGATAGTATCCAGGAATACACCCCTCACACTGGTTTTATGCGCCATAAATTTTGCAGTTAGTCTGAATTGCTTGATAACATAACCCATTTCTGTAAGTCATTCCTGTCAAACATTGAGAACAAAGACCGGTATTGATATCCTCGAACCCCGGACATTAAACTCTTTCGCATCTCCCAGCTTGCAAGATATAGCCTGATGAGCAAGCTTGACAGAGTCCTGTTTATGAATAGGACGCGCAATTAGCCTTAACTCGTCTACATTGACCATTTACTATTTAGAAATCGTCTGATGAACACTGTTTGCACTGACCAATAGATTACTGGTCAATACAATTCCAGTCAAAAGGCCAAGCCATTCTGAATTCACTATTAATGTAATATCCACTCGCTGCTGATGTTGGGTTTCCATCGTTATCGAAAGTTACAGCATTGTTTAGTCCATAATTGCATCTGCTGTTAAATACCAGTCTATATGATGCTGAACATCTTATACAGACGCCATTTCCTCGATTTATTTACAAACAGCTTATCCCAATATTGGAAGATCTAAGGATACATTGATTGTTTTAATTCAGATCGTAATTGATACCACAACGAGTGCACTTTCCATCAGATCCATAACTCTCACAATTGGTGACTTATCGATAGCATTGGTACCCATTTTGAGATAGATTGAATCCAGTCAAACATTATGATATTCTTCCGCTACCTTCCCAACTTAGAATTCCCGAAGCACTCGAACTTGATATTCCTGCGAAAGGAAATCTTACTATGATTCCTCCGATCTGAGAAAACCCTCCTCCGTTATTTCCTCCGAAACTTGAGGAGCCTGAACTCGAGCCTGACCCTGAGGAACCCGAGCTTGAAAAGGAGCCTGAAGAACCAGAGCTCGAAAAAGAACCCGAGGAGCCCGAAGCTGAGCTGCTCGACTCACCACTGGATCCACTGCTTGAACCTCCACCTCCACCTAATGCACTGCCAAATCCACCACCTGAATTGAATGAAAAAGCCCCATTTGCATTAAGAATGAACGATTTATAAGCTTGCTGCTGTTCTAAAGAAAAGCTACCGATGACAAATCTCCCTGCAAATACTCTGTTACAGATGCCGTCAAAGTTATAGCTCAAGCAATATGGATCATAAAAAACGCACCTCCCTTCAAAAGGGACCAACCCATCTTTACAGATTCGACAGTTTCCTTGCAAGTCGACAATTTGACAGTTATTATCATTGAAAAGACAGATGTTGTTTCTTAGGATGTAATTATTGTCGCATTGAACACAGTTTGACTGACGAGAATAGACCAAACAACCTAATATATCTTCATAACACCTTCCATCAATATCATCTAAGTGATAGCCTTCACTGCAAATGCTGCACCTCAAAGGGTTGTTTTACAGGACTTGAACGCAGTTTGTTACCTGAGAAACGCATTAACGATTTTTTGTAAGGAGATACAGATTTTCGCAATTTTAGCAGCGGGCAAATCTGTTGTAACTTAAACAGTTGTCTACGGGTAAAACGCAGATTCCTTGTCTTGAGATTGGTTGAAATTGAGCTACAATTCCATTTTCGCACTGAAGACAGTTGTTGGTTGTAAAGTTCAGTGTTTGGCAGTTAATAGGCAGAGGTTAACATTGTGCAGTTATTGGGGAATACTGAAAGCCAGAAATGCACTGATCACAGAAACTAGAGGATGGAGACTGCCTGAAGATACAGGTGGAGAGTCTAGAACAGACATTGGAGACCTGATTTAGAGCATAACCCTCGGCGCATCTTATACACCTGGCAGATTCGAGATTGTAATCAACGCAGAAAAGATCGTTGAAGTAGCACTATCCATTATCATTAGTGAAGCCATCTGGACACTGTTGACAGCTTCCATCCACGTTTACCTGTTGGCATACTTAAAACCTTCTTACGCAGAAGTTGTTCGAATTTAAATAATATCCGAAGTTGCATCCAGTGCATAAAGTTCTTTCCCTGTTTAAAACATTGCAAAAAACGTCATTCTGTTTCACAGGACGGAAGCATCTCCCGTTGCTCGGGAAGTAAGCTGAATTAAAATTTAAATACTGTTCGCACATATTTTGCATGTCAGTTGGTCTGCTCTCTCCAGGCAATTCTCCAGAACCGCCAAGTAGCACGTTCCTTCGAAAAAAAACTCGTTCGTCTCGCACGACTGATCTGATGTTCCAGAGCTAAATCGTGTAATGTTCATGCAAACCCCATTGATGTTTTGATAACCTTGATTAATTAACATTCCATACCTTGCTCACAAATTCTACAACTAACAACACTGGGTCCACTTTCAAATGCAATGCAATTTTATCTAAAGGTTGGATCACAAAAACCGCTTCGAGGTAGCGATCCCCTCGGGCAGTTGTTAGTGTCAGCAAAATAGCAGCGAATGTTGTTGACAAGTTTAAATCCCGGATTGCACTCGTTACACTGATTAATATTGTTGGTTTGAGCACAGTTCTCTATAGTTTGTAGGCAACGACCGTTTCGAAGCAAAAACCCTGGTTAACAAGTTAAGCAAGAATTATTGCCCAAAGAAGAATAGATCTTACACCCGCTGATCGGAGTATATAGTGTGCAGAAACCTAGGTCATTTAACTGAAAATTTTGTAAACACTTTTCACATCGATCAGTTAAGCATCTCCCGGGTTCACAGCGATTGCAAAAATCTTGTGACTCTATAAGGAGAAGTAAGGCTAAGAAAATTATCAACCTCATTGTTATTAATTATAGAAATTATTTGAATCGAATTCCAAGTCTTATAATCATCGATTTTTAGTTTTAATCACTGATCTATCCCTAATCCATCTAATATTGCTAGTATTTAGCAAAGATGCAAACTTTAGACTTTTTTTAGTTTACAATGCTAATGGAATATCGAGATGAGCATAAATAAAAAATAGACTCAGCCATTCGACCATTCAGTTATTTACCTTTCTTGCATCGGGATAAAAGCCGAGAATGCAATATTTAATATATTTCAAAGTGTTAAATCTTATCTGCGGATTAAATCGTGGAATTTTAATTCTGAAATTTTAAGCTTAAATTAGAAAAAGACAAAAGCTAAAGAGACGTCGAAAATGAGGTTTTTTTTTAGCAATTACTTGGAATAGGGTTAATTAGTTCATCAGATACCTCTATGAGATTCTTACTTTTGATTCTCAGACTGTTTATTTTCTATTCAAGAGATGTCGCCGACCAATCTAAGTCAGAATTCATGGCTGTCAATTAGAAGTATTATGATTTGACAAAGGTATTTACAAAAATCAAATCCAATCTATTTTTCAAAAGTATGGTATTGTTTACATTTTCATTGATATCATGGTTATAATAGCACCCATTGATTTACTTATAATTTAGAGACTAATCATCACAGATGATGATGGATGACACCAGCATGCAGGTGGAACTTCTCTTCACAGGGAGAAATCTCAAAGATCTGGACTTCTTTTCTAAATCAGATCCCTTTGTAAAACTGTATATGATGAAAAATCTATACGGAAATCTTGATTACATCGGAAGAACTTAAACTGTTAGCAACTCGGTCAACCCAAATTGGAAGAGCAAAATCTCGGTTCAGTACTACTTTTAAATGAACCAACCATTGAGGATATAAGTGTATGACTAAGACAGCAGTTAGAGTGCTGATTTTATTGGTAAAGCCGAAACCACCCTTGGGGCTATCATGGGGAATTCACAGCAAGCTCTGATTATTGACATCTCCGATAATAAAGGAAAGAATGCTGGAAAAATAGTTATCCGGGGCGAAAAAGTTGAAGAGTCTTCACGTAAACAGCTTTTCTTATTCAGATAGTATGGTTATGAAGTGGAAGGGTGGGAAAATAGCAAATGTGGACTCCTTCTTCGATTTTTGGGATAAGAGTGATCCCTACCTAAAGTTCCTCAAAATTAGAGGGGACAACACCTTCGTTGAGGCAGCTCGTACCGAAATAATCATGGACAACCAGTCACCCGATTGGAAACCTATTACTATTCCGGCAAATCGCTTGCTTAATTCAACTACTCCTGTTCCTTCATTCAAGTAAAATTTGTGATATTTTTCAGAGTTTAATGCTGGGATTATGAAAAGAAATAACATGAACATCAATTCATCGGATAAGTTTACATCAAAATGGATGATTTAAAAAAACCCGGTCCTATTTAATTTTCTTTGTCGAACCCAAAGATTAAGAAGCCAGGAAAAATCATTCTCTAGAAATTTCAGATGATTCAAACTCCAAATTTTATTGACTACCTGAAAAGTGGACTCCAATTAAACTTAGTCGCCGCGATTGATTTTACTGGATCGAATCAGAATCCAAGCAGTCCAAATTCACTTCACTACATGGGTCCAAATCCAACTCAATACCAACTAGTTTTAAGAGGAATATGGGAAATTATTGAGAATTACGACTCTGATAAAAGTATTCCTGCCTTTGGATTTGGTGCTAAACCACATTTTCCAACGCTAAAGGAAAATTCAGTAAATCACTGTTTCCCATTAACTGGAGACTATGGCGCTATATAAATATCAGGTTTTGAGAATCTAATGAATGCATACGTGTTCGCTTTGAAAAATATCGATTTTTCAGGACCAACTCTTTTTGCTCCTCTCTTATCAAAGGCTTTTCAAGCTGCTTCTGAAATTAAAGGAATGTATGCATATCAAATTTTGTTGATTCTGACGGACGGGTAAATTCACGATATGGATCAAACAAAGAATTTGATAGTTCAGAATTGTAGACTTCCCCTTTCGATTATTATTGTTGGGATCGGATAATCAGACTTCACAAAAATGGAGACTTTAGATGGGGATGGAGGACTGTATAGCAGCACGGGTCAAAAGTGTCCAAGAGATATCGTTCAATTTGTGCCCTTTAGAAAGTATAAAGGGAATTCCTCAATGCTGACTCAAGAATTACTGAGGGAAGTTCCTGGACAAGTCATCCAGTATATGGTAATTTTGTGAACTATACAGAATATGATGGGAAGGGCTCCACAATACAAGCCACCAGTTGATATCGAGCAAGTCCTACCAAGTTCGAATCAAGGCAACGCGACTGAAGCTATTTTCAACATGAATAAGTGATGAAGTTTATATGCAGTCAATATCCAATTAGTTTTTCGACACAATATGAATAAACAACATTCAAAAACAATTTTTAATCTTAAGATTAACAAAGCTCGCAGATTCAATCATTCATATTTTCAGAAAAACCCTCCGCCATTAGGCCCAAAATGTCTACCAAATGGGTTTCCTCCTCGCGGTTGCCCATGCTGATTAAATCCTGAAAATTCATTTCTCTCGGGTTCATCCCCAAAAGGATCAATTGGATCCCATCTGGCTCCTGGAGGAGGTCTGTTTCGGCCAATAGGTATCCTCAGTCCGTTATTGGAACTATTGTTAGCGAAGATTCCACTGTTTGGGCCGATGTACTATTCACGATTAAATGGAGAACCAATAGTTCCAGGCCCGACATCAAAAGGCACTGGTCTATCATTACCAGGGGGTTGGAGTGGAACTGGTTAAAGGGGAACTGGCTAAAGTCTCGGCATGTTTCGAGGTTCATTTTGTTCTCGATAATTCGAGCTGTTGTTATTATTTTTGGACCCAAAGACTTTCATTAACTCAGTTTAAAATAGTTGGATGTTTTCCTACCGAGTTTTAAAGGAAGAAATTTCAACGCAGTAGAGCATTTAAGTGTTTTCAAAAATTTCAACGCAGTAGAGCATTTAAGTGTTTTCAATAACAAAATTTACGGAGAGTCCTTACCCAGTGTCGAGAAGTCGAAACTGAATTATTTTTCCTTCATGCTAACCCTTAGGAAGTGTGTATTTGAGGCGATATACCCCTTCTTAACTTTTGTTCCAATCTTGTGGAAATTCACATTTTTCATCATCCTTGTTAAGGCATTGTAGTTGATGGATGGAGTTAAGGGACATTACAAGAATTATCAGTTCTTATTTGTCGTCCACTTTTTACAATTTAAACTTCGAGAGTATGGCCTACCTAGTTTTATTGTATTCCTGAATTTTTTTCTCCATCCTATTTAAAACAGTGTATGTATTTTATTATACTGAATATATTCACTCTTTGGACATTGTCCAAAGAATTATAAACGATCATTTCTAACTGTC
>JAOWAT010279512.1:0-18642 GCA_028571025.1 Longipedia americana
TCATTTCTGAAAGCTATGGATGCTGATGATGTATTGTATAAAGAGGGTTAGAGCTGTAAAGCGGCCTATTATATAATGGAAGGGGAATTTGAGTTGAGGAAAACCGTGATTTTAGACGTACCTAAAAAGTTTGTCAAGATTGAGAACAAGAATTCCTTGAGAAAGGAGATCGAGGTTAAGGTTTCTAAGGTTGGTGAAGGGTATTTCTTGGGAGAGGGATAAATTTTGCAGAATAAAAAACAGAGGATATTTAGCGCCTCTTGTACTGCTCACAAAACCTACATACTACAATTCTAGCCATACGCATTCCAGAGAGTCATCAGCTAAAATACAACATTATGCAAATAAATGATAACAAACACACAGAAAAAGATCTATCTGGGGATGTAGTCCTATGAGAAGCAAATGAAGTACATGAAAACAAACTTTTTAAGCAAATATGAAAAGCACGAAACGAGGAAAAGAGAAAAAATGCTAAATGACTACCTGCACGACGAGGTTGACCTAAAAAACCAGTTTTACGAGGTTTTTACAGATGATAAGCTATTTTTCAGAGATACCTTTGACAAACTTTAAGGGTTTAGCTTTAGTTCTCCACCACAACCAGTTAAAAGAGCAGCTATCAAAAGACATAAAGGAGTTCCACCAGGATAGAGTTTACATGCTGCTTAAGCAAAAGATGACTAGTTTTCACTGGAAGCCGAAGAAAAGATACTGTTCTCACCCAACGCCGTTTTTACACAGGGAGAGTTTTTTGTCAGTCCTCCGAATGATCGCAAAAAATCCGAAATGGAAACTTTGGAATAGTAGGGTTTGAAAAAACCTGAGAAAAACACTTAATTTAGAACTGTAAAAAGATCAAGAACTGTATCGATTTCGAAATTCCAAAAACTTCAGAAAGACTAAAGTATTTATAAAAGGGTTCTTATAAAGCACGGGAAATATTAAAAGGATAGAACTACTGATAAGTCCAATGTTATGAAACCGATTGTTAGCTCTCATTTTGATACTGTTGTGAAAAAATGCATCGAAAGAAAACATCCCAACATTCGAAGAATAGTCGGAGAGAGTAGAGAACGTGTTATCAAAGAAAGTTATGAACGTGCTATGACTAAATTGAAAGATAAATTTGTACCGACATCTAAATTCACTTAGCTTTCGTCGTCTCCTTGTCGAGGGACTGCGTAAATGCAAAAGAGAATGCAGGTCTACAAAAACACGAGGAAAAATTAGATCTAAAACGCTATAAAGTCTAATGGATTCAGCGAAGGACTTGACGAATGTATCGGAGTAAATTCTAAGCCAAAAAGTAGTGAAGTAAAATTTAGGTCCCAAACTAATTTTTCAAAACGGATGAAGGGTGGTAATGTTCCATAGAAAATAATTTTGCTGAATCATATGATGAAACCAATGACTTACAGTTCCGTGTAGCTTTGATTTGAACTGAATATATACATCTTTTCTCTTCTTTTCTTTTAAGTGGTTAGTTATTCATGATCTTATTGGGCATTTTCAATTCTTTGAAAGCATCTGACACACAATTGATATCAATAACTTTTTTAGCATTCAAAATATGCTAATTTTTGCGGAGTGTATACACAATTAATTGTTCATACTTAAATATTCAGACGATAAAAAAGGAACATTTTTTTTTATCTTTCAAAAAAATAAGTACTGTTAATTTTTTGAAAAAAAAATAGTCCCATGCTGAAATTAGAAATTTTATTGCGTCCTTTTCTCTTCCAGGAAAACTCAGAAGGTTCCCAAATAATATTTTTGACAAAGAATATCAAACAAAATCGTATATTCTCAAACATTATATGATCTGGGAATAAATTATAATAAGAAATCAGTTATAATGTGGAGTTGTGGACGCGACTTTTGCCCCCATATTCATGACAAGTACTGTCTAAACGGTAGGGTAAAGTAAAACATTTAATACACAATATTCCCCGACAGAGCCATCGATTCTTTTACTAATGTCCACATCAGGTGCACAAACAGATACAAGTCTAATATACCAACAGTAGCATACTAAAACTATGAACACAGCAAATAATAACCCGAAGAGGATGATCGTAACTTTGTAAAGGATTTTTATCTGGAGAACTGTCCAGATAACCCAAATGCTGGATTATGTAATCATCTGGAGAGGGATTTGAGGGAAAATATGGCCTCAAGAAGTGCATATGTAAACATTGTTTTTTTGATATTAGATTTTGGCAGATCAGGAGAATTTACACTATGCGGAGTAAAAAGCAAAAAGAGATTTATTCCTAGAAACCGCCAGAAGAAGGACTGTTTCCAGATACAACGATCATTTCGCCAAGCTATAGATGGACAGACAGAGATAAAAAGACGACAACGTAACTTTTTCTTTTAATAACTTCAGGCAAAATGGCTCCATAAATTATACAGAAAGCTATAGGAAATTGCTTAACATATAATATCAGGCGAGGGATAAAGTCTTGGATCAAGATAGAAAAATTTCCTTCTCTCGAAAGTCAATCTAACACCCGCATATCTTTCAAATATCAAGGTCAGGAACCCAAAAGTTGCATTCTAGATGCTAGAATAACTAAGAACTTTAATGCTGAAAAAGAAACTTCGTTATGAGGATCAGAGATAATAGCAATAACGTAAATCAAAAAGTTATATTTTTAAGGTAACAAGTCCATGTCGGCCAGTTTTGCAAGTCAAGATAATTCTCAAAATACGTCACAAGGCTCGATGATGTCCGAGGCAACATCTGTGGGCGATTCCAGGGCAGAAGGTGAGGACAAGGTTGTCGAGAAATATTGTGATTTCTAGGCCCTAAAGAAAAAGTGGAAATTGGAGGATGTTGAAGAAGTGAAAGAAATGATAAGAAGGATTTTGACAAGAGAAATTGTCTCTAATGCCGAAGTTTAAGCGGTGAAGAAAAGGAAAGAAGCCGAGAAAAATAATCGAACTATATTGAGTGCCAGAAAATCTCTACCTAAAAATGCGGGAAAAGCTAAAAGAAGTACGTCTGTTATGAACAAAAACCAGGACAAAGGCAAAGCGAAAAAAGAAGTCATCCCCCCAAGACCAGTTTATAAAGAGACACTAAGTAAGGAGGAGAAGTTTGCAAAAGAAGCTTTAATCAAAGGCGGACAGTTTGACGCTATAGGAGAAAGATATGAGCGAAACCGAAAGTACTTACTTATATTATGTAGTTTTAACTAAATATTCAAGAGAAAACAAGAAGAAATCATGACAGCATTTTCTGTTAAAGATAATACTTTGTCTTTAAACAAGTAGTCCTTAGTTTCTACCAAGTGAAATTTGAATTATCTCGCTTTTATTTTTTCTTTTGAAATCATAAAATCAAACGAGCTAGTTATTTTTTTGAATGATTATAATATTTGTCAAAGCAGTCCATTTTTTTGTAAAAAGAATGTAGGAGAGTCGGAGCGATAGATTTTTCAGGATAATGCTGTTAGGAGATACAAGCACAGGAAAAACTTCCTTTCTAACACAGCTAATGTACTCCAATGCGGAAAAAATGCCAAAACCCACAGACCAGTTATCATATTTTACCATGAGAGTATCCCGTCCCAGTTCAATTGTGCAAATTTGGGATTCTCCGGGCGAAGATAAATACTACTATCAGGTGATATCTCTTCTGAAAGATTTTCAGGCAGTTTTGGTGTTTGTCGACATAACAAACGATCACACTTTTTTCAAAGCTCGGAACTTCTTAGATCGTAAAACTGTCTTATAATCTAGAACTGTTGCTCTACAAGAATTTGACGGTGCATATTGTTTAGAGCAAGGCTAATTTGGTGGAAAAAAACCCGCATAAGAGAAAAGTGGCAACACCCTAGCTACAGTCTCTTGCAGATAAAACAGGAGGAGCCTTGCTGAAATACGACCAACAAGAAAAGTTAGATCATACACTTGAACATATACTACAGTGGGAAAAAAAGGATCCGATTAGCAAAGAGAAATTGAGACATAATACAAACTAAAGTTCTAAACAAATCGATCCTTTTTGTGATTGTTAAATTTATTGATGGTTTACTACTTTTTGTTCTGAAGATTAACTCATACAATATCGTAAAGAAGATCATTCTCTAGTTAGACATTTATTTTTTTCGTCTATTGAGAAACGTTTGATGTTTAGTTGCAATCTGATTATTATGCTTTTCTGTGAGGAATCCCCTATATCAGTAGTTTCCTATTTTTCCTGGCAAACTTAGCATTCCATTTCCCGATATCAATCGGCATTTTGAGACAAATTTCATAGATATTTCTAACAGAAAGATAGATAATTTTATCAGAACCTTCTAAATGTATCCCTCGAGAATGTATAAGATGTGATAGGTCCATAAGTATTTCAACTTTTTTAATTTTTTAAAGGTTTGTATCAAAACTGTAGCACTCTTTCTGGTTTTGATCGTTAATGATGAAAACTTTGAATTAAGGAGGAATTGATTTTTTTGATTATTGATTGTTAAGTTTGTTAAAGAGTTATTATTATTTGTCGAGCTGCTATTTAGAGAGTTGTGACTATTGCGGAACTTACTATATTTTGGGAGTTTTCTTTCCCTTCACCCGCTGTATTTATACATTGGTTCCTTTGTACTTAAGTCCCTTAACCTTTTTAAGTTCTAAATTATAACAACACTTTACGTTAATCGGAAATAGTTATTTTGTACTTTTCCAGTAGGTAATTTCCAATAATCTGTGCCATAAACATCAAAATATCTGGCGTGGATTCCGCAGTTGCAACAATCTTAGGATTAAAAACCACATCGACCACCTTGCAAGGATTATCATCTGCTGTTAATTTTTGAAGTTACTTTTATCGGTTTCATCTCTCACTCTGCCCATACTCATCGGTATTCTTAAACCCGACTGGTTATCAAGATCGACCAACGTCTTTTCCTAAGGGTGGTCAACAACCTAATGTTTAACAATATTCACAAATATCTTTTCGTTTGTTCTTTTTTCATAGAATTTAAGCACAAAAGCACTCTACGGCTGAATGAGGAGTCCTCCCTCCTAATCAAGACATTTTTCAATTTAGTTTGATTTAACTTTTTCGAGATATTCTTTGTTGCTAATAGGGGTTTTATTAGCCGAACCTTTAGTTTTACTATTCATTTTTGCAAGCTCCTATTGATACTTTTGCATGAGTTCGGGATTAGATTTGAGAAGTTGCATTAGCTGCTATTCTTCGGATTGGGAAGTTTCTTGTTGTTGAGGGTTGCGAGGGAATGGGTTTTTACCTGCGTTCACGAAAGGGTTCATTGTAAGTTTCCTTTTTTATGAATCGTCTCGGTGTTTATTTTATAGTTTCAAATTAATTTAGAGCTTTTTAGGCAATAATTTCACGGGGGGCTATTAAACAAAAATACAAACTTTGATTGTATATTTATCACTGTTGAAAGCAGGGGTGATTCCCACCTTTTTGTTTACTATCATTTATAGTTTTTTTCACAGATTAACACGGTTATTAATCAAATCTCAACGGATGCAATTCTAGACATCCTTTTTAAACCACTGAAACAAACTACTCTTTCTAAATTCTGAAAAACTACCAAATCATACCACCCAAAGGAGTCATTTTATTCTCATGGAAAAGTTTGTCAGAATTATAGTTAAAAAGAAGTTGTAATCCAATTTTAAAGTATATTGCTTCTATTTACCTTCTTGAAAGTGGGAAATGTTCATGAAACGCCCTTATGAAACCGCTAAAAGTTTTTAAAACTCCATTTTCTGCCATCTTTTCATTCATGTGGTAAAGCTGAAGCTCAAAAATTGTGTCGAACTCTTCGAAGAAATATGTAAAACACAATGTCCATCCAAAATCGATTATTCCAATAATTTTCTATCTTTTTCTGTCAACAATGAAATTGTTCCCATGAAGATCCCTATGGCATAAACATCTCCTATAACATTACAGGTTTGGTAAGAAGATTTCTCGATACCCAAGTAGAAATTTCCTGAAATATATTCCTTGCTTGTCAAATATATTTAGAACCATTTCTTCTTCGAACTCAGTTTATGAAATCGTGTTTTATTTTTTATTTTATTTGGGTTCCTCTCTACGCTTAATGAAAAAATTTCTCAACCTAATCAGCCTTTGCATACCTTTTATCTTTCCTTTATCTTCTAACACTTTCTCGTATTTTGTTCTATCACATTTCTGTTCTGCGACGAGCCCTTTCAAATCTCGATGCAAGATTCCTGCCGCCTTCATCTGTTACTTTCCAAGTTAGAAATAATGGTTATGACCCATGGTTTATCCTTAGATAAAAGTTAGCATTTTAGCTACGCGACCAGTTCCATTTATCTCTGCCATAAAAGTTGTTTCCTTAGCTTGAGTTTTTAACAGTTTGGGGTATTGCAAAATCGACTGGTGCTCAGTATTTTTAGATTTAACAGTCCTTTACAAGTGTTCCAGTACCTGGTCTCGAAGGTCATAGTGAGATTGCTTAGAGTGGTCGAAATCTTGAATTTTGAAGACAAATTTTGTGTTTGGAGTACTGACAATATAATTCTAGGCTTATTATCCCCCTTATAACAATTTTACATCGAGCACCTTGAATCCGTACTCAAGTTAAATCAAACTCCAAATTTTTTCATTCTCTTTGGCCTCTCTTCCACTTCCATCCTAACCATACATTTTTTCTTTCGTCGGTTCCTCAACTTGTTTAACCTCTTCCCTCCCTTATTAAACATCAATTTTCTATCGTTTTGTTTATGTTGTACCTTGCTTACTTTCTGGCTATTTTTTTACGGATTATTTGATTTTCTGTTAATTTTAACCCGAGATTATGAACTATTACCTTTTTAATTACTCCTATTTTTAAAATTACTCCGTCCTCAAAGGACGCTGTCTCCGACATTCCTCCTTGATTGCTGATAAAAACTACTCTCTAGGAATTTTAAAAAACTACCAAAGTATCCGACCTCGACAAGTCATTTCATCAAAAAAAGTAAGCTGTTTAGAATCAGTACTGCTTAGAAGATTTAATCCAAGTACGAAATAAATACTTTCAATTTCTCCTTTGGAAAGTGGAAGATGCGTGTGAAATTCCCTTATAAGCTAACTGAAAATGCTTACGATCCCATGTTTTTTAACACGATTTAACGTCATGCCGTGAAGTTGACAGCCAAAAATCATTTCTAGCTCCTCAAAAAAGTAAGTAAAACGCATTGTCCATCCAAAATCAATAACTCCTATAACCTCCTTTCTCCTCGGATCCAAGATCAGATTTCTACCATGAAGGTCTTTTTGACAAAGACATTTCCTGCAGTCGTCTAGATTCGACAAAAAAATCTTATTATATCCGTCTAAATAATCCCTAAAGAGTATTTTTTCTTTGTCAAAAATAGCTAGCACCACTTTTTCTTTTTAAAATGAAGGAATTTTTACATATTCTTGGCTACCTCTCTAACTCTATATCTTAGCAACAAAGTTTCTTAATTTGATTAATTTTCTGAGAAATGGCGTTTTTCTTTACCCTCTTAATACTTTCCGGAAATTTTGTCTATCATAATTTTGTTCTAATGATACAAAACCTTGCAAGTCTCGATGTAGGATTCCTGCTGCCTTCATTTGTTAGGTTCCAAATTAAGCATATGATTCGTGCTCCATGACTGATCCTTCGATAAAACTGAGCATTCGGACCGCGTATTTAGTTCCATCGATCTCCGTGATAAAAGTTGCCTTTTTGTCCCGAGTTCTTATCATCACCGGGTATTACAAAGTTTTTTAATGCTGGAGATTTCGAGATTTGTTGATACGTTACAAATAATCTAGTATCTTATCCTGAACATCATAGTGTGAAAGCTCAAACCCATGTTTTGAGATGTTTTGAACCTTTAAGACATATTTTTCTGTAGGAGTTTTGATAAGGAAACTTTATGATTAGTATCCTCCCTATAATCTTTTGAAATCGAAAATATAGATCCCATACTAGGTCTCAATAATAGGTCTAAACATCGCTTGTTTTCTTCCTTTTTTTTTACCTTTCTTTTCAGTATTTTTTTGCTTTTTCAGTGACTCCTGGATTTTCCTTAGTTACTCTTTATCCTACTCCCCATCATTCTATTTCTTCACTTCCCCCGCATTTTCTTAGGTTTTAACAACAGGTGTCTCGAGATACTAAGTTTTTGCTTATTACTGAGTTGTAATCTAAGTTTCCTCAATCATAAATGTATTGTAGTTATGGTTTCTACTTACAATTATCTTTTCTCTATATATAAAAAACTTATGCCCCCCTATCAGATTCTGATTGCAATAACTTACTCTTTCAAAAAAGAAAGACTTATTTGATTAAAAATAGAAAAATATTCAACGATCTCCATAATTTGTTTTAAGTCAATGCTTACGAGTACTTTTTGCAGATTTGGATTAAGATTTTTGCTTCTAAGAATTATTTGAAACGGTCTTTATTTTCGGCAGACTCAAACGCTAATTTTTCTTCAAAGATTAGCTAATAGATTTCTAAGATTTCCTAAGGGGACCAAATTTCTCACACTCCGCCTGAACTCTTTCCGAAAAATCCTTACGTTGGATCTTGATGAAATTCCAAAGCAATCTACCCCTGGCTGTAATTTTATTTGCCTGGACAATAGTCTCGTCTTTCATAGCAGGATTCCAAAAAAGAGATTATCCGAGTTTGAAATATATTCCAGCTATTTACTCTTTTGACAATGCGTATTTAGAATGATAAGCAGCAATTAGTCGACTAAATTTGTTCAGAAACTACTCTTCTGACAGATTTTTCACAATTGAGTGAAATTGATTGCCAAAAATCATATCAAATTCATCGAAAAAGTAGGTAAACTTCATAGTCCATCCGAAATCGATAATAGCACTCACTTTTTATTTACTCTTATCTAAAATCAGATTCCCTCCATGAAGATCTTTCTGACAAAGACATTTCCTAAAATAATTAAGACTCTGTAAGAACATTTTTGGATATTCGTTTGTGAATTCTTAGAAAAAAATTCCTTATCTTTTGAAAATCTTTCGGATGTTTTAATCAGACTATCCAGATTGTATCATTTTGGCTTCTGAATCCTTGCTTTATTGAGCCTTAACGCTATTCCTTAGTCTTACGATTCTCTATTGGAATTTCTTTTTCTGCTCATCAGCAAAATACTATCCATGTTTGTTCTCAAGCCGGACATCTGTTTTAAACCCCTCCACATCTCTGTGCAAAAGTCCAGCCGCCTTCATTTGTTACTTTCCAAGTTTTTGATAAGAATGATGCTCCATAACAACTCCCTCAATAAAAGTAAGCATTCGAACAGAGTATCGAACTCCTTTGACTGTTGCGATAAAAGTCGTCTCATTCTTAAGAGTTCTCACCAATTTGGGATACTGGATTTTCTCCTACTTTGGATCCTTATCTTTGTTCACTTGTTACAAATAATCAAGGATTCTATCTTGGACATCGTAGTGAGATAGCTAAAATTTGTGTCTGCGGAGATCTTGCAGTTTTAAAACGTATTTAGCATTTGTTGTTTTGACGAGAATGCTGTCTGATTCGTATCCCCCGCATAATCTCTTAAGGCTAAAGTCTTTTATCCCGTAATTTTATTTGACGAGATCTCTGAATTTTTATATCTAATCCTATTTCTTATCTTCCTTTTTTTTATTTACAGACTTCTCATCCTTGCCTTTTTTCTGAACTTTTTCTCCAGTTTGCTTCGACTTTTATCTGAGTAATTTCTTTGGTTCCTATTTCAAAACCTTCTTTCCTTCCTTCTTTGTTCCTTCTACTTATTTTTTAGGCTATTAATTTCCTTTCCTTGAATCTTCCTTTTTCTTCGGAACAGGATTCACATTTTCTGAAACCTTACTCTGTTTTTCAGATATAACTCTTGCCTTGAGCAAGCCTGCTCTGATCTGCGCGAAATTTACCTGCATTCTTTACTTGTTCATCTCTTGTTTTTAATTGATAGATAAAGATTTGACTGATTATTTATAACGCATAGAATCTTTCGAATTCTGATTGCAAAGTAATTTGGTAACAGCCCTCCGGCAAAAAATTAACCATCAGAACAAAGTAAGATCGACTACCAACTGCTACTTATTTTACTCACTCGGAAGTTGAAACACTCTACTCAATTATTCAATACCCCTCCACATCTTTAAACTGCGACCAAACAAGTTCTAAATGCACAAAAATGCTTCATAATATTCGAAGAGCAATATTGATCAGAAGAGCGTTTCATAAAAACCTGCGAACCATTTTGAACTTAAATCGATAAATAATCATATCTTGTCGTTTTTTTATAAATTTCAAATAAATTTCAGATTCTCTCTCCCCATGTTTTAACAATTGATGTTTAATAGATATTCTACACTTTAACTTTTTGCTAACATACAAAACAAGTATATTAGAAAATCAAGGTTTAAAATTGACAAACACACGTATAAACACAGAAAAAAAACATCATTAGATAACCATAGTAGTAACATGATGCATTTTCCCACCATGAAACCGATCATACTTCGCCACATAAAGATAGTACCCCCTGATTACCCAAACCTGACAATCAAATCCAATATGAATCCTATTCACAGTATTATAAACAGTAGGAATATATTCCTACTACTACCTTTCCCTCAATATCGTCTCTTTTCTAGACAGTATAGTCCCCGGAAGAGAAGTAGGAAAGGATTATCGCTATCTATCCATCGCATTAATTCCTCTCTTTACAATGGCAACCTCAGTGGGGTTGTCGGTTTCTCTCTCGATTATTATCTAAAGCTAATCCTTCTATTTTTATTTCTCTTTATCCTTTTTTTCCTTATTCAGATCCTCCGCCGACAGAGGTTCAAATTTAAAGTATGCAAAATACCGATCATTGGCCAACGGCTGATAAAACACCGAAAAAATCCTCATCAGCGATTTCGTATTCCTCTCCTGATACAACGGCTACTTATAAACACATCCGTAATAAGATTCCTAAATTAAACAACTAGCTACATCATGAGGATCCAATTTGCTATTAAAAAGATGTATCTCATTGTTATGAGTTATAGCAGCCAATAACAACCCATCCACATCAAAAGTAAAATCCATTATCTTGCACATGTCAAGACTAACTCTAAACTCCTACCATAGCTAACCAGTGCTGGTTAGGTATACTCTGATTGAAGATCCCTTGAAATTACAAACCGCAACTCTGCCACCAGTCGGACTCATTTGGATGCATGATAGTTCTAAATTGTTGATTTATCGTACCTACAGTCTTTAGAAGGGAATGGCTAAGCAATATTTATAGTCCTGAAGTATGTTTACCGTTATTATGCGGTCATCTATTTTAGTTGGTTACGAATTGTGACATTGCTGTCTTTACGCTGGCGAAGTTTACTAATTGGACCGGTAAGATTATGAATCACCAGCTAGCCTTTAGACTGCGTATCATGCGCAAAGATAACTCCTCTAAAACTTATATCAAAATGAAGTCTCATTCCATTACCAGCTCTTCCATAATAGACAGGTTTCAATTTCGGTAAACTAACAATAGCAATTTCTTCGAGGGAAGAGAAGGCAATACAGACGGTACTGGCCCTAATCTGTTCAATATAAAATTTAATGGAGATACTAGCGACCTATTTGGTGGAAACTATATATTAAAAAAACATTTGTACCGAGGTCGATAATATATGCGATGTTTTTGGTATCTTTTCTGGGGTTGTTTACAACGTAGACGACGTAGTTGGTTTAAGGGATGAATGCGGCTTCCCATATTTAACCTTACATCGAGAAGATCTGTTTAAGAGTTATTAATGAGTAGATCACCAATCCGTATTTAGATGTTATCATTAGGGCATCTTCAGAGAAAGAAATGGAGTAAATCGTTTTGCATTGAATTTTTTTGGGTTATTAGTTTTATCGGGATAACTGTTTTGTGTAGGAGTGTCGAGTATTTTTTGGGATGGAGGACTGGGGTAGGGCCAATCTTTACTACATTATTATGTTGGTAATAACAAATAAGGAATCAATTTTATAGCTTAAAATTTATAATCAAATGAAGTTTCTTGCATTTACGAAAGAAAGAAAGAAAAATACTAATATCCTGACTAAACAACAGCAAACAAAATTATCGGGCTCATCGTTATTCAAAGAAATAACATTTCCCAAGATATTCATTAAAAATACATTGATAGTTAAGTAATGTATCAAAGGGAGGGGTAGGAAAGAGTTCAAAATAAATATTTTAATAATGGTGAAAAATCTACAATACAAATTTATCATTAAACAATCTACACCGAATCATCTACACTGCAAAGATTCGCAACAAAACCGACATGAGGCCATTAGTTTGGCTTGACATTTATTTTAATGGAAAGAGTTGATCCATCTACTCTTTTTTTAAAGTCAAGGGAGGTTTATTTTAGGGATACCTATACTATGTCGCCCTATTTGAAGTTGAAGTTTTTAGATATTATGTTGTCCGATTTTTCGGTATGTGACCAAGTGAATCCGTTGCTTGAAACTAAGTAACTACCATGACCCAGGTTACTATCTGAATTTAAAATCAAAGTTACAGTTGAAATGGTACTTTTGCTTTTAAAGGTTATCCCGGATACCTATACCAATGCCAACCCAGTTCTTAAGCTTTCCAACCTTAAAGGCTATCTTTTGCTGTTTTACTCCGATATTCTAATTCACAAAAACAAATCTCTACGAAGAGCTACCTCCCTGTTTGGCGGACTTATTGCCTTTTTCAAGTTTAATCTGACTCCTATGATTATAAATGACAATACCCTTTGTGTTTAGAAGAGAACGTAAATTTGTTACTGGGTTGTATCAACTGTGCAGATTCGTCGTAAAGGTCAGCAAGACCCATTTTTTACTATTTTTTCTTGAAATTTTCCGATTTGACGTTTTTAACATCAAGAAGATCATTCATTGAACTTTGGGATTTTTCCAACAGACTTCCTATTCCCTTCCGACACTACTGATAGTTATCCACAATTTTAGTAAGATTAATTTCAAAAGTAAAGTTCTTTTCGAGATCTGAAGACTCTATCAACGATGCTATCCTTGCCATGTCCTCAGTGAACGCCTATTGGTCTTCAAGTCTGCTATGTAGCGCACTTTGAATGATAGCTTCAAATTTCATGTTAAGTTCAATCTACAGGTTAGGTTTAACGATTACTTGTTCTAGCAATTCTACTTTAACCTTCGCAAAATCGTCAATAATTTATTTTTAGAGCTATCTGAATTTTTACGCGATGTTTTCGACGCAAAGCCTCAGCTAATAAAGGATTTAGTTTCGAACAATTTAAATAGAGCCGATATGATCCTGAAAGTTCTATGTCTACATGGGAGATTATTGATGATGTTGCAGTTTTTCGAGTAAAATCTTTAAAGGGACGACATTATGATTTGCATGGTTTTAGGATTTACAGATGGAACACAGGAGTCCGCGTTTATTACACCTGGTATCTACACATACGTAGTTCAGGACCTATCCTTCGTGTTAGTTTCCCTTGGGACAGCTGAAATATTTGATTTTGAGGGCTTTGGGTTACTACATCGATTATTGGATTTGGCTTTTTTAAGTTAATTTTAGATAATAAAGAAGTATGGATTTTTTGTCAACAATATGTGCAATGATGTATGAGTATGAGTGTATCATAGAAGAATATCGTCGAAAATAAAATTTTGATACTGTGCTAGGATATCTAAGATAAACTTGATGTTGTTTTGTTTTTTAAAAAAGTCCGGAAACTCCATTACCTTTGGAACCAAGGAAAGCCTGTGATATTTTTAAGATTCAGAATATTTTGTTTCAGATTAATTTGCTGTAACTAATGCCATTATTGAGCATTTGTCCGATTTTTTCGACTACTAACCAATATTTTATGAATCACTTGGAAGTTTTTCTGTGTCTTTGATGCTAATAAGCCCCATAAATTACGCTTGACAAGTAAAAAGAGGGGGGGACTTCTGCTCCCGATATTTGGAAAAAATAATCCAATCCAAGTCAAATATGTTCCAGAAAATGAATATTCTGCAAAGATCGATGAGTATTGCCGTAATAATAAGTTAAAATAATTTGATCAGATATTTCCTACAATTCTGTGTTTTCTTATTTAAAGTTTTTTCTTTCGAATATCGCAGCATCGATTGATAGAAGATGTCAGGATCATTCAGCGACGATCAAAGCCAAACAGCTCATTCGAAACATAATCTCAGAAACGTGTAGACTGGGCTCTAATTCTATTCCAACAATTATGATTCCGTAGCCTACGAGGTATAGGCATAAAGATAATATGTTGCCAAACTAAAGCAGCAACGAGAAAGAGTAAATTTCCACTAAAAGTATAATAGATTGAAGCACTATACGCTAAATACGACAAGTTACTGACAGAGCTGGCCAGAAAATAGAAAGTAATTAAGGAGCAGGAAAGTAAAATATGAACAAAATATACAGATAAAATAAACTAGTTGGACTTTAAATGCAAATCTTTATCGTTGCTTGGTCCAGAGCTGGAGCACATTAAAAACCAGAATTCTTAGATTGTTAATGAAAATATGTTGCTGAAGAGTAACCTTGGAAATCTTGAAAAGCAATACCATACCTTGACTAATTAGCTGAAGTCAAAATTTCATGTAAAAAATTAGGAAAAAGAGTAATTCTCAACAAAAAATGAAGAATTAGTTCAGAGGATTAAAACAGTCACCAAAAGAATGGAAGAAAGGGAGTTCGAACGAACTAAAGAACAATAAAATCTGAAAAGTGCTCTCGAGGAGCTGAAAAAAGAACTTTCGGTCGAAAAAAATAGGTATTTTGGCTAGATTTCTCATTACCGCAATGAATTACTAAGGAGGGATTAGCAGTGTCATGCACTTCAGCTCGAAAATCAGCAACTTCAGCAGAGAATTTGTTAATTTACTGAAACTTTTGATCGGTAAAGAGAAATCTTTGCTTAAAAGATTGCCAGTTTAAAGAACGACAGAAACCAAAAGTTAAGTCATGCAAAGAAATAAATTTCCGAGCTGAACTCACAAAATGGTATTTTATTGGCACTAATTCAGATCAGATGTATTAAAAATTGACCAAACTTTAGAAAGAGCATAAGAAACTGCTCGAAAGCTACTAAGAACTAAACAGTGCCTCTTTGTAGGACCGAAGAGTGAATGATGAGGCACTTTACTAACTAAAGGTGATTCTAACTCAGTAGAGAGGGTTTCATAGAGAGCAGATAATTGGCTACGAAAATAGTATTGCAAGACTTGAGAGGTAAATTGGAGAGAGCATTAAAAAAGAACAGAGATTGCTTTATGAGTTGAGGAGAATTGATGCGAAGGAAGATGTAAGAAGGAGTTTGAGGGATGAGGAAAGAGAGGAGCTGGCAAAAATCAGTAGAATTGTTATTTGATCGATGTTTTTCACATATTGTGTGCGAATTTAGGAATGTAGTTCTTAGTAACAAAAATCCAAAGATTTTCAGTATGGATGTCCTAATTTACTATTTTTTTTCAGCTACCTTCAACTTTATACGCAGACTTATTCTCAGAATCAATAAATATAAAGCGAAGGAGGGGAATGCAAGTAGCAAATCAGGTCAGATACGGCTTCTATCTATGCCAGACCAACACAATATTTGAATTTGATAACTACCAAGATTACAGATTTTTCATGGAATGCTGGTCGAAGAAGAATCCCAACAAGAATGGTTTTCTCAAAGTTATATCCAACGAACAAATGGAAAAAAATATTTTGGATAAAGAAATTAAAAATAATTCTAAAGAGGATTTCTCAGATTTTCTTTACCTTATCGATGAGTTTGAAAACATGCCTCCTCTTCCAGAATAAAAGTTAAAGATTTATTGATGATTTTTCTTAAACAAATTTCATACTGAAAATTCATGACTAATATATTTTTTTTAATCTGGTATTCATATTTTTCATCGTAAGGAACGGTAATGACGAATTACATAATTCAAAATCACTCTCAGCATAAGTCATTTCACGCACTTTTCTCTTCAAGTAATCCGTACTGTTTTGCAACACCAGCAACCTTGTCTTGAACTCCTCTAAGCTGTGTTTTTATTTGTTCTACAACATTCTCGACCAATGAAATGATTTTGTTGACCTAAGGATTAAACAATAGAACTACTTTTTCTTGATCAAGCATCATCATCATTCCAATCGTGATAAGGATCCTGCAAAGAATTACATATTCACAATCGAGGGTGTACCCGAGCATTGGGTAGATTGTGAATGATGCAACCATTGAGAGAAGCCAGAAGGCTATCCATTTTTAAGGATGCTTTTTTGCGAAGACAGTACCGATAGTTGGAAGAACCCAACAGGTCAAAAGGGTTATCGGAAATAGAATAATCAGGAGGAACATTCTTTTGTTGGCGGTGATGTCAAATGTATTATGATCTGAAATCAATTATATGTCACTATATATTCGAGCCTTGATTATTTGTATGATTATCTCTTAAGAAAACGGATAAGACTAAGTAATATATCGCTCCTATAGGTTTCAAACATAGCTAGTTTGGCAGTTTAAAAATAACAGGAAAAAAACTTTTTAAAATATTGAGTTCACAGAATTTTCCAAATAAAATTAACTCGTTCAGCATCAATTATTTATGACTCAGTGTTTATAATAAGTTTTTGAATGGGGAAGGAGGTAAAATTAACTGAATAATAAAAATAGCTGAGCTAAGATATCCAGTTTTTACTGAGCAGCATAAGAGCGAGAGAGAACGGACTGATATTTTTCCTGTAGAGATTCAGTTCATTATCCGGGTTTGATTCCAGCCAGGATTACGAGCTTAATAAGACAGAATTTCTACAGAAATAAAAAATATACTCCTCACAAGTTGCCTAGGTACTCGATAAGCAATCTGTGATCATGTATGACAGCACTCATCAGTAAAAATTAGGGGTTATTTCAGTTTGCTAAGAGGGTTTTGGCTGAAGCTGAAGTCCATTTTAAAAGTATCTCTGGAAAGGATCAAAATTCTGGATTTACTGAACTAGAAAATATTCGAGAGATATGAAGGCATCATCGGACTGATTAACCAAAATTATGACGAGATGAGGGGATTGGCATCATTTCAAGCGGTTGAAACTGCATTGAAAAAAAGAAACGTTGATGCTTTGATCCTAGGAAAAAACTGTTATTCCGATTACTCCAATTCCAAAATTAACAACAGGTCTGAAAAAATGTTGAAGTCGGATCAGTTCGAAAAACATGGCAAATCGGAATTCTAAAGTCCTAATACCATGAAACTAGGACTCAATCCCGAAAAATAGTCAAATCATCCACGTCTCAAATCGCTGAATCGATACAAAACAAAGAAACCTCTATAAAAACTTACGAGGAAAACAACTTCTATCAAGAATGATGATCGTCACTATAGAAAGTACCCTTCGTATTAACATGAGATTTGTGAAGAATGTGGACAAATACGAGAAAAATATTTAAGGAGTGATGGACGGAAGATTGGATATCAATTTTGACAAGAAAAAGAACATATTTGAAAATGTATACAGCATTTATGACTCCTTATTCGACAAGAATATCAGCGTTCACAAAACTATATCGAAGTTCGTATTTACAAGCTGTGGACTGAGTAATCTGCTGGTAAGAAAGAAAAACTGCAGAAAGCATGCCAGTTTAAAAGTAAAAGATAGGATAAAATAAAAATAATCCACAAGCAATAATATCCCTAGAAACTACTCAAAGATAAATCGTAGCAAGAAAAAGATTGATGAAGATCTGGGGAAAAAATTATTTGATGATGAAAAAATAAGGAATCTAAAGACTAGAACTGTGAAAAGTTCTAAATTTAAGAAGAAGATCGCGTTCTTGACTGATCATCCACTGAATCAAAAACTGTTGAATTCTAAAATTATATGATTTTTTTTCGGATTATTTAATTGCTATCGTTTCTTTGCCTTGTACGAAACAAAAATGCTATAAATATTCAGAAAAGAATAGAAAGAGAGTGATAAAAATAACAAAATAACGATTGAATTTGTTAAGCGACAATAATGTCGTGAAAGAGTTTAAATTGAAAAGGGACATTGAAAAAAATCGAACTTTTGATATTGGAAACTTGACAATAAAAAATTCTCGTGTTTTAAAGACAGTAGTTTGGATTCTTTACTAAATAAAAAAAATGTATCCGTTGTATTAATCTTACTCACTTCTTATTTTTGTTTATATACATTTTTTCCAAAAATTAAATTCCAGCCTTGAGTTCAGGAATCTCCGGGTTAAGCTCATGTCCCTTTTTGTAATGATCAACTGCCTCCTCAATTTTACCCAAGCTTTGATACGCTGCTCCCAAGTTTACGTATGTTTAATATGCCTGATTGTTCAGTTTCAAGGCTTACTGGAGGATTGGCAGTGCTTCCTGACCCTTTTTGTTGTTGATAAGCTAAGAGGCTATATTATTATAGGGGCGGTAGTCTTTAGGATTGATTTCAGTGCATAGATTGTAATATTTCATGGCCTTATCTTTAAGACCCTTCTTTTGCTGAACAACACCATAGACATAGTTGCACTAAAAGTGTTTGGGGTTTAATTAAAGACCTTTTTCGAGATATCTGATCGCTTTATCGTATTATCCAGTTATTTAATAGATTGCCCCAAGATTAGTATAG
>JAOWAT010279623.1:0-18634 GCA_028571025.1 Longipedia americana
GAGATAGAATATTGAGTTACTTAAGTAGAAGGAAGCTCGTTTTAAATAATTGTCCTCGACCTTTAAAACAAAAATAAGCAAAATTTAGGTAAGAAATGTGATGACTTAGAAAGAGAACAAGAAAAAAATGCTAAAGGAAAAAAAATTGAACACTCTATTAGCACCAACCATTTATTTTTTAAGGTTCTTACAGACCACCACCAGAGTTTATGCCGTACTTACGAATTAACCCAGCAAAAATAATAGGAAATAATCCGTAACTGGAGAGTAGGGTATATGGTTGCCAGATTTGCTAGAAAGATGAGGAGAAGGAAAGACTACTTAGTAAAATTAGTTCCAGGGTGGAGGAAAAGGAATCTTATGGGTTTGTTCGATGTAACAAAGCTTAGTGCAAAGACAATGCATCAGCATTCTATGACGAAAGCTACAAAAACTATCCTTGATTTGTTCAAAAAATTGACTCCAGCACTGATTGTAAACCACACATTTCGTTCATCGAGCGTTTATAACAACTCTCTGAAAAAACTACAATGCGCTTGGAAGATAAAATACGCTGCGAGGATGAATATGCTAAGATAGCTGAGCGATGCCCATGTCCGGTCGATGATGCTGAAACACCCTCACTTCCTAGCAGTTTTGCAAAAGTACAAAGATGAGAAAGTGACTCACAAGATATGTTATGAGTACATCGTCGATTAAAGCGTCAAATTCAAACAGATTTTTGACAATTATTTGCAAGAAATCTAGGAAAGAAAATAGTTCATGCGTTTAAATAAAGAGCTGATTGAACTTAAGGAGAAGGAGAGGAAAAACAGAGTAAGGAGGGGAAAAAAGTAGTAGTTATTGAGTGTTCCCGATAAGCCCCGAAAACCAATGCATCGGTTTTTTAGAGACACAGATATTCTTAAGTCGATGACTCGAGGATGGTTTTAAATCGAGTACAAAAAATGGTAAAAAACTCATTGACAAAACAATATCAGGTGTGAACCATTGTTGTTTACTTTTATATATTTGTCTTTAACATTTAGAATTACAATTATTTTGATAAAGGTTGATTGATCGGAAGATGGTGTTTCTTGAGGCTGTGCTTATAGCAAGAACATAAAATGTGGAATCGATAACGATGCCGTAGGCGTAAGACTGGCACATAAAAATTAAGTGTTCACACTGCAATGAGTCTTTTCAGAAATAAATTACAATCAATAAACTCTAATAGCATGACATGATTAAGGACCGTACTTTTTTTTGTTCTATTTAGACGGGGTCGCTAATTTCGTCGCTAAATGCAAGAATTGTGACAGGAAAAGCAGTATCAAAATTGACGCGAAGTCCCCTTATAACGTTAAGCCCAATTAGGATGGAATGATCAAAGGAGTTATTGCAATCTTTTAATGCAGAGGTATTGAAATTGAAAAAATTCTCCTCGGAAATTCCATGTCTGTCAAAGTTAAAGATAGCCCAACAATCTTTGAAAATGCCGACTTCACGTAAAAAAAACATTATTCAGAGATTTATGGGCTGAATACGACTAAGTCATTGACGGATTAGCTCAAATTGAGGATATCGGTATTGAGGTAAGACTGATAAAATGATGAATTATTTCATAAAACCAGCATTTATTTATTTTTTACATGGAATATTCAAAAAAATGATTATGAAATAGGCATCACGTTGATTTCAAGATTAAATGAGAGCTTTCGGGAATATATAGAAAGGCAAGTGTGCTACAAGTAAAGGAACCAAAAATAGTAGTCTCAGATAGGGTCTGTCTGCTCTTCCTTCCCTGTCTACCCTTTAGGAATCGTCATCCCTGTTTGTGAATGGTTATCTTTGATTGTCTTTCAGTCCGAATACTCTGAAGACATTGAAGATAACATAAATGATAATTGCTAGGATGTATGCAACACACTACATGATGAGTGATGTGTAGGAATTTATATTTATAGCGATAATGACACTGAGGGAAATAAATTCTAGATACCGACTTTCATTTCTATTGGATTAATTCGATAATGTGAGGAGTTCCAAAGTCTGAATTAGCTATATTTTACGTGTTATATCTCTTTTGATGTTTACGAACTCGATTTAAGATCTATTTCCTCATCGGAAGAGGCCTGAATTTATTTTTTGGTGCCATGAATTTCTAAAAGTATTGCATGGTTGGGTATATATTCAGAGTTGATTAGTCCCTTGTGCACTCGATAAGCCCAGTGAACGAGACCGAGTGCTGCGATTATTAGAAAGCTCAATAGTAAGATTGCGGTGCATACAAACAACTCTAAAGAGACAGAGTAGGTGGGAAGGTTTCGAATGTCGTCTGGCAGTGACTCCATTATTCGTCAGTGCTATGTTTTGACTATTTGAGATTGCGTTTTAAATTAAATTTCTATCTGTTTTATAATAATTGAGTCGCGTTTCTGAATAGCTTTGGGGTCTGAGGTTTACTAAAGAAATGAAAGGCAACCCCACGACGAGACAAACTTTGGCATTTAATCAAAGAGGAAAAGATAAGAAGCTAGTCATATAAACGCACGATCTCGGAACTAATCGATCGTTAAGGTATGAAAATAACAATAACCAATTATAAATCGACAGTCCACTGTTCAAACAGAATCAATTCAGATAGTATCCGCAGAATGTGATGATTCAATAGATTTAGGATGAGTTTAATAAGGACTTTCACCAAGATCCATTAGGAAGTCAGTAGGTACAAGACAGAATTTATCCCACGAATAAGTCACAAAGCTTTGATTCTAACGGCAGAAATAATCTTGCCTAAGCGTTTGAAGTCAACTCTAAACCCTTCATGAAATCCAATAAACTCCAGAATTCAAGATTTTCTTAGGATCAATAGCAATTGGGTTTTCTACTAGCATAATCCCAGCGAATATAAAATCGCCCAAAGTCGAGGACTTTATTCCTTGGGCAGCTTGAAAATCGAAAAACTGAGAAAAGTATAAGTATTTGCCACAGCCAGCCTGAGGAATTTATTAACAGACTAGACAACCACATATCCTCGTTGCAAAAGAGCAGAAATACTTCTAACCACCATAAGACAGAAAAACACTATAGTTATCAAAGTTATATTGCCTCTTCCAACGACGTGTTTTCTAAAAACAAATAAAAATACAATTTTGTACAGTAGAATGGAAGATAGCCAAAAAAGGATAAGAGTTAGCACTAAAAAAATTAAATAGCCTCCCATCGAAAGCATAGTCACAACTTGGCTGAATAGATCGTCAAATAAAAAATGAAAACCGCAATACTGTTAAATGAACTCGAAAACTACAAAAAAATGGAATAGTTAAATAGTGATGTACACATTTCCTAAAATAGAGAATCATGCAGCTCGAGGTCAATGTTGAAGTTCTTAGTAGGGAGCTTTACACTCTTAACATGATGCTGGATGCCGAACAAACCGAGCATTTCAACTATGCAAATTTGTAGCAAAGTTGTACGAACTCTCACATCGACCAATAGTTGAGGAGCAAAAAAAAGATCGCTAGCCTAATGAAAAATTAAAGAGAGTTGAAAAAAAGGAATAATTTCACTTTCCATAGTAATTTGTCAAAAGAAGAATCCAATTAGCAACCGCTCAGAAACTGATTCCGAAGTTTTCTCTCAATCAACACACATACTCTTAAAATTGTTTTTTGAGACTTGACAAACAAAATAATATTAATGATCATAAGTTCTATATGATTCCTGGCCTATTTATTTTTTTGGCAGGAGATTATCGTTTTGGAGAGGGAGGTCTTTTAAAAGATTCTTATTGTTGATGTGTTAGTTAAGGCTCTTACTTTTAGACCAGAATTCCATTCTTCCAGAGTCCTTTGGTCTATCTGCCATACTCATCGGACAATCTTCCGATTCCATGCCTAAATTAATTGAAAAGTACTCATGATCCTTTGCAAACTAACCTTCATACACGGCTCCATTTATCCAAACATACCTCCCGTGCCCTTACTTTTTGTCCATTTTATACTACCCTATATAGATTTATCCTCCTTTACTGGACGATCTCCAGTATCCAAATCCATGCCTATGACCATTTTCAAACTTTCCGTCATAGAAAGAACCGTTTTTCCAGCAATATCGACCTTTTCCGCTGAATCTTCCTGCTTTATATTCACCCCGATATTTGTCTCCATTGCTAAAAAATTAAGTTCCGTATCCTTGTTTTATGGAGTCAACAAAAGTTCCAATATAAAGCTAATTTTTCGAGGTTCTTAGCAGACCAAAGCCCTCCCTTTGATTCTATTTCCACTACCCGTCGTAGAAAGAATTGGAGGTTTTTTCATAGAATTTACCATTCCCATGTCTAGCTCCATCAAGCCATTGTCCATCATATACATTTCCAGAAGGATATAATTCCATAATTCCGGTTCCATTTCGCTTTCCCCTCAAAAATTGACCTTCATAAATGAACTTATTAGGGACGTATTAAAGACCTTCTCCATTCTTTTATCCCTCACCACGATCATTAATTTTCCATCCTCCGTAGTAAATTTTGCCATTGTAGTGCCATAGAATACGGTTTTCGGCATTTCCGACACTAAACTAAACACAGTTCCTATATTTAACTATTTTAAGATTGCCTTGTTTATCTGATTTTTCGATGTCTAATCCAAAGGTCAGGAAGGCGGATTTCCCGGCGTGAACGAGCTCTTACGTAGTCATTTCAGGGGCTGGAGAGGTGAGTTTGGGGATAAAGTTTAATCCCTCGAGTTTGCACTACTTCCAACTGGGAATGTTTTTAGGCACTTAAATACCTTCTTAATCATCGGGTATTTTATATTTTTTTGCGGTGAATTAAAGTTCAAAAATTTTCCTCCCCGTTTGATAGCTTTTGACTGATTATTCGTCGACTTATTGTTGTGTTTCAATTTTCTATCCGGTGTATACGACATCTTCATGTACTTAACTCTAATAACTCTCACTTATTTTCTCTTTCTACTATGTATCCTTACAATTGACGTAGTGAGGATGTATTCCCCTCATTGGTAAAGACTTATTTTGAACATTTTTTCCGAAAAAGCATTAACGATGGTAATTTCTGGATTTTTGTTGATGATCTACAATAGCATTTGGATTTGGACTTTATTACAGTTGAATATCTTGTTTCTTCTACTTATTTGGATATGATATTTTGACTGGGTCCACTTTTCTAGCTAAACCAGCGGAGGGACCTCTTCCCAGAGGTCCTGCTGAAGATTTTCTCCCCATAACTGAAACTTTCCTCTTAATATCAGCTTGTGAAGCTTTTTTTGTTTTAGAAACCTAAACCTACTCCAGTATTTTCGGTAAACTTGAAGGTAATTCGTACTTTAATATTCCTAAAGGCTACTGACTCTATCCGAATACGTCTTCCTGAGGCTTTATTTAATAGCATTACTGTTATCGCCCGCTAATATGCCTATCGTAGGTTACTTAAGACTAAATGGGGTGATTTTTTGACTTAAATATGGGTGGATTCTTTATTTTTATTTTCTTTCTCATTGGAACAGAGAGCTGAAATTTTTACTGAAAACTATTTTTTCCATCGGAATGGTTATCCGTTTAGAGCGAATCTTACCTTTAGTTCGAATAATTAACTTTCTTTTTCGACTGTTAAACAGGATTGGTTTTTCTCACAGTATCAATCATATTTCCAAGGTTATTAAAGTATAAGTCATTGATTTTCCATTTTTGTTGATTATCGACTAACTTTCTTATTAAGTCTTCATCCTCTTTCTTATTTAATTTATGCTATTGAGAGCGAATCTTTGCTTTAGGTTAGATTTTTGCTTTATTGACTATGGAAACCTTTGAGTTCTTCTTCGTGTCGGCTGAAACATTTAATCCGAAATCCTCTTGCATGTTGATGTGAAATGTATTGCTTGAAATGTTTAGTTTACTGAGATGATTTTTAACAACCCTAAAATTATTTCGCGGTTGTGCAGAATTTTTTGTTTTTTTGTAGACTGGTCTGATCTCGATGCCCACTCTACCTGTATCTTACTAAAACTCCTACTTCCACTAATATTTGTATTCAATTTATGATTTTTATTGGCTTTCTTTTTCACCTTCCAGTTTTTTCAACTTTTACTAGAGCTAATTAACTTTGTTATTAAGTTTTTTCATTTCTATTTTTGAGTTTGTGCTCGAGGCATTCAAAGATAAACTGACTAAACCTTTGCTACTTTTATCACGCTTATTTTTTTCAATCGATTCACTTCTAAGATTCGAGGATATGGACTGTTTGCTGGCGATTTACGCTGATTCTTGTTGGAAAGTGATGTCCTACTGAGTAACTATCCTTCGAGCATTTGCTTTGGGATCCTTTTGCTGGTTTTACTGGATGGAACTCGGAAGTTCCAAAAATCTCGGAGAGTAACTGTCATTTTCGTTCTATTTTTTGAATTATTTATTTTGATTTTGATGTATAGTACTTTCCACTCCTAAATCATAGTTATCAAAGTTGGTTTCTTTGAGTTTTTAATTTTAACCTTCGTTGCCTTTTTTGTCGACTGAACACTATTTTTTTACTGAGTCTACTGACTGACACTTTTTCTACTAACTTTTATGACTAAACTTGCTGTATTACGGATTTTGAATGTTATCTACACTAACTTAAATATTTTTCGAGTTACTATTTGTTCCATTCTTGTTTTTTTCGCTATGTTATGAGTCAATCCTCTGATTTTTATCTGATGGTTGAATAATTTTAAAGCATTCGTGCTTTTCTTATTAATTAAGCAGTGCTGCTTAAATTTTTTTCTACCGCTTCAAAATATTACCTTCACAGTATTAAGTTTTGCATCCCTAATTGCTGGCATCAGTGTTAATTCTCTTATGAAAAATTTATCTCTCTGAACTGAACTTTGTGTCGGTTTTTCTCTGTGAATTTGCTTAGTTTCTCAACTGACTCTGTGTTAAAGATTATGTTGATATTTTTTTTGCGTACTTTCTGCTACTTTGGTTAATTTGGTCATTGTCTACTTTATCCTTGCATTCTGCAATGGATTTATCGATTTTTTCACTGTTATTTTGTTCTTTCTAAGAACTGTTCCTTCTGCTAGAGCTTGATTGTAAGCTACTATGAGTTTTGTCACTTTTATTTTTTATTTTTTGCTGTTTTTGTAGATTAGGACCATTTAAGTTTTACTGTATGCCTTGATTCATTAATAATAATTTGTTAATAAGATTGATAAAAAAACTTGAAAAAAAAGAGATTACAGCTTGGAGTTTGAATTGACTCATGTTTAAAGAACTAATGGAGAGTATGAAAAGATATTTAATTTATTTCCCCGAAATATTTCGGAATAATTATTAGCGATGCTACATTTCACCAGAGGACTGTGTAGGAGACCAGTTTACTACAACTCAAGCTTGCCCCCCTGCGATCACAAAGCACCTGCCTACAATGGACTACCCTACTAACAGGTTTTCAATGACAGGATGAAGTACATGCCAAAGTTCTACTTCTACTATTATAAATAGCCCCTTCTTATCCATCATGGATACAAACAATATCTATACGACCACAAGGGAGACAGATATTTGGATCTTATCTCAGGCATTTCAACTGTTGGCCTTGGTCACTCGCATCCATAAGTCTCAAGAGTCATTAAGGACCAAGCCGAAAAGGTAGTGCATACTTCTCCAATATACATGAGTGAGTATCAAGCTCAATACTCCAAAATGATCTGCTAGGAATTAGGTTAAGGCTACGACAGCGTCTACCTATGCAACTCCGGAGCCGAAGCAAACGATTTTGCTATTATGTTGGCAAGGCTCTTCACCAAAAACCACAAATTACTAAGTTTGAGAAATGGGTATCATGGTCTCGTTGGAAATGCAGGCTGTGTCACCAACATCGGAATCTGGAACCCACCAATGGTTAGAGGTGTTTAATTTGAAAAATTGGCATGGCCCAATTTCTATCGAGGAGCTCATAACACTACATAAGGTTTAATTAAGGACGCCAAAGAGGTTTTTCAGGCTAATATTAGCGGTGGAAAAGTTTCAGGATTCATTTTTTAATGCATTCAGGGCGTAGGCGGAATTAACCCATTACCATAAGGATATCTACCTTAGATGTCTAAGCTAGTAAAGAATCACGGAGGATTAATGATTTGTGATGAAGTTCAGACGGGGTTTGGGAGAGTTGGAAAGAACTTCTGGGGTCATAAATGGCAAGGAATCAAACCTGACATCATAACGATGGCCAAGGGAATTGCAAACGGCATCCCCATGGGTGCAGTCGTGACAAGAAAATAAATTGCTGAGGTTATTAATTTCATACACTTCAACACTTACGGAGGAGGAGCCATTCAATGTAGAGTTGCGATGTAAGTTCTTAAGGCTTTGAGGAAGGAAAAACTTCATGAAAATGCTGATTTGGTTGGAGACTACATTTTGAAATAATTTCAAAGACTGCAAAAGCAATATCGAATCGTTGGAGATGTAAGAGGCAAAGGTTTGATGCTGGGAATGGAAATAGTCAAGGATAAATAATCTAAGTAGCCGGGAAAGTAATAGGCGAATCAGCTAATGTAACTCACCAAAGACAGAAAGATTTTGTTCGGAAAGGGTGGAATAGCTGGAAATGTGATTAGAGTTCAGCCACCTCTTTGCATGACTTTAGAAGATGCGAAATACACAATCCAAGCTCTTGAAGATTCTCTCAGTCAAATGAAGTGATTTATGAAAATAATCTATTTGAATTTGCTTATTTGGAGGTTAAGGGCGTAGAATATCATGGTTTAGAGGTTCCAACAAGTTTTCTAAGTTTGGCGTTTTACTAAATTAGAAGTTATATCTTTTACAGAAGCCACTTATTGTCTTTCAACAACTATTAGAATGAAATTTTGTCGCTTTCCTTTTTTTTCAACGGAATGTCATTTTAAACTGGAAATTTTGGCAGATCTAGTTGGAACTCAAGCTTCTATTTGTGAATTGTCGTCGTGAGATTGTTATAAATTTCTTTTAGCGACTATTTAATGCTTTCCAAAGCATCAGAAGTTTTGTTCGAGATGTTTTTCCCTTTGTTACTCGGGAATTATAAATTTTTTAGTATGTTTGGACACTTCTCTGCGTTTTTAAGAATAATAGACAATTCCCAAACGTAGTTGTGCTCGAACGAGGCCACAGATGAGCCCCTTTCATGTCGACCTTACGCTTTATTGGTCTGTTTTGAATTTAAAGAGCAACGACTATCGCATCGCATAGACTTTCTACTGAAACTCCCATACAGAGGTTGCTGATAATTTTCTTTTTTGGAGGTACTATACGTCGCCCGATGGATGTTTTTTTGCTTCTTTTAGCTGTTAAACTGATTCTTGGTCAGTAGTATTCCCGAAGGCTAGGATTGGTTTCTCAGTTACTTTGAGATGTCATAATTTGTCTTTTGCGCTAAAGACTTTTTTAGATGCTCATATTTTTAAATTATATCGAACGAAGCCGACTTATAGATAATCTTCTAGGCTACTCTTAATAGATATTCATTCATTCAGTCGTTAATATTACCTCAGTATTATAAATTATCCGTAATCATTATTAAAAATTACATTGATAGTAGGAAATGTCGCAATCTGTGGATACTAAGTATTGGGCTTACGCTTTTCGATAAGCAATGAAAAAAGACTTAGGACACGTATGCAAATAGTGCAAAACACCTTTTAAAAGTTTGAATTAAGAAATAGCGATTAGAAGGGGTGGGAGAATATAACTAAAATACCATAAATAGTGCTTCAGTGGTGATGCTGATCCGAGAACTCAAAAGTCTTCAACTTTTAATACTAGTAAGTGGAAAGGAACTCAACAAATACACGCACCAAAAGAGCTTTATAAAAAGATGAGAACTGGTTCCCATTTCTGATTCGCGAACATTTCTACAGATTTTCGATACTGAGGACGAGCAAAATGATGAAAATAATAGTAACATATAATCCAAATTCTATTCAGTTAGCTCCACTTTTCCTTTTCTAAAGCAGAGGAAGCTTTCTTTTTCCAGAATTTTCCTCAATTTTTTTATTCATTAGCTAGTCCACTTTTTCTTATTTTGAGACAAATTTCTGTTTTTTCATGAGTCTCCTTTCAGAACTCGTTTTATTGACCTTATCGGCTCGCTTTATGAATTTTTATAGGATGGTTATATTTTTTCGATTTAAAGAAAGAAGTTGAGACATCAGATATTAGTTTGAATATGAGCCGAAGGGGTGTTATTCAAGTTCTAATATCGAGCTTATTAAACGAACATATTTTTCCTTTTTTGATACTTAGTGATAAGAGCTTGCATCAAGGTTTGTTTGGTGATATCCTAGCCCAACTTCGGATGAATAGTTTCCATTGCCCAAAGTACGCCTTCTCTGATTAAATTTGGAAAACTAGGAATTAAATGGCTTTGGAGGAAAGTAACATTGCAAATTTTTACTCCCATCAGCTGTTCTCTCGTTTGTCTATATTATTTTGTCTCTTCCGCTAACGGAAGGCAAAGTAGTTTCAGGAATATCAAACTATGATATTGAATTGTGATTTAGATGTTTGGATCTGTCGAATTTCCTGTTTTTCCGAAGTGTGCCTATCGAATGAGTCTATTAGACTTGAAAAACATGGTATCCTTAAATCTTGGGGGGAGAACAAGTATTTCGTTGAGTGTGAGAGACGGTATTAAATTTTTACTTGAAGACTTTGATGACTTCGTTTACGATTTCTTTATCAAAGGATTTATTAGTTTGATGCACTCCTACTTTGTTGACTAGTTTTATGGTAAAATTATGTTCGGCCATCAGAATTTGTTTAAGAATTGTATTTAAACATGGCTAGTTTGCTGTCTGTTTGAATATCCCAGACAAGGTTTTTTCGAATGTTGTAACTTAGTTTCTGACAAACTGCTGTTTATGTGCTTTGAGTTAGCAAAGTCTGTATTCCAGAAATTCATTTATTCTCATACAAAAGCGAAAAAATAACTTTTCGATGATTCCAGACACTTTGATAACATTGTTAATGTACTATTGATGTTACATTGACTCTTGAAGTGAAAATTTTTTGATCAAACTACGACTTGATTGCTGCGATTACAATTCAAACTTTGGTGCTAGTAAGAGTTCTATGATCCGCACCTTAGTGGTTAATGACGTTTTGAAGTTTCTTAAAAATTTGGTCAGGTCATCGGTAGTTTTCGCCTACTGATCACAATTTAGCATCAATGAGTGAGTTAATAATAATATATTTATTAGGGAAGACTGTCTTTTTATCATTTCTCAGGAGGAGTTCTGACTAACTTAGCACGCGTCTTGAAAGCATCCTTGTACTATTTATTTTTTTCGTGTAGATGTTCATGTCTGGGTGGATCTGAATCGTAGTTTTCATGCTGATTGGAGCTCGGCCTATTTTGTTGGTTGTCTGTTTAAATTGCTTGTCTCGATTGCTGTCCAGACATTCCTCTGGGTTATTTGTGCTGACTGCTGATAAACAGATTCCCTTCCCTTTACCTGCTCTGATCATGTGAAGTGGTTTCTTTGTTAATATTACTTTGAGCTTACTCATTTCCAAACCCTCTTAGATCGTCTACTAGTTACTTTACGCTAACTTAGCTGTTGTTTTGGTGAACTGTATCCAATCGATCGTGAGCATGACGTACCACATTCCCTTGTTGACCTTGATTTTGCTGAATATGGTCTCGGTTTCTCATTTATGATCTGAGGATTCGATTGGAGCTTTTATTGGAGTAGACCGAGTTGTTGTTGGATATGTTTCTTTTCATTTTCCCGATGATCGGAGTGTTAGCTGAGGATCTTTAGTAAAAGCTGTTTGCATCAAAAACTGACTTTCTCTTCAGGGAGTTTTCAACTTCCTATCTAATGGCATTGAGTTGGGAAATGGAGTCTGGGCCAGTTAGAGGATATTTTTTCATGAGCAAATCCTATCCTTGCAGCGATCCAATGAGATAGTTTTAGTCCTGGTAGTCGTCTTAAATTTCCTCATCAACAATTTCATCGATGTCGTTGTCACCGTCCTCATCCTCTTCCTCCTCTTTGCCGTCTTACTACATTTGAAGTCTTTATTAGAGGTATCGAAGTTGATTCAGGAATTCGGGAGGGGGGTTGTTGTTGATTAGGTATTTTATGTTCTACTCCATTCCGTACTACTTGGCTTTGTCTCTGAAAGTTTTGCGGGAGAGCAGTGGATAAAGTGCTCCATGGGCGTATGATCGGACTTCCATCAGCTAATACTCCATCAAGTTGATCAAAGTCATCAGTATTTCGTCCTTTATCTACTCTGACTTTTCAAGACCCTATTTTCGCAGGAGTAAATTCAGAAGCAAAGTGCTTAAATACTACATTAAGTGGACATCCATCGTTTATCTCTCATTGTTCATTTTATGCACCAACCATTTTATCATGTCGCTTTCAATCATTATGTTCTGTGCCTTTCCTCTAAGAGACACTTGCTGTAATGTTATTATTATAAAGGTTCTGATTCTTTCATCCGTATTTTCGTCTTTGACAGCATTGATACATTCGCTCATGAATTTTTCGCAAACCATGTATTCTCGGGCGTAGTAGTCCTTCACAAAACAAGTCAAGAATTTTGCAGTGAGAATTGATATATTTGGATCGGGATTTTGAAGGAGATCATGGAAGGTCTTGCTGTCGCCCTGCTTCAATCCGAGAATATCGTAAATTATGTAGCTCATTACTACTTCTCTCTTCATTATGACACCTCTAGTTTTAGAGAGTCGCCAGCGTAAAGCTTGAAGAAGCAAGCATCTGTCTTCAATATCTTAGGATGTGGAGGAATTAAGACTTTACTTGATTTTGTTAAAGTTGAGTTGAATCATGTGGTGTCCTCGATACTAGGTATTTCTCCTGACAAGATCGGTGGAAATGTCATGTTCAGTCCTTTAAAACAGAGAAAATTCAACATTGTCGGAGAGGAGATCTTCGACATTCATATTGATAAATGACTAATACTTGCTGAGTTTTTTTGAAGTTCGTGCGATTATTTCGGCATCCTGTAGGGGAATGCCCTATTGCAGTTTTTTACAGCTGTCGAGAAGATCGTTGGCGATGGCAAAAAATTACTGAGTAATTTGAAACCATTTGATTTGCGATTCCATGAGGTTCTGCCGGGCAATTTCCACAAAGTCTTTGTACGTATTTTGAAGAGACTGATATCTTTGCTTACTGTTTTATATCAAGTTGACGAGTTATCCCTTGTCCTCCTCGAGCTCGTTAATTTTTTTCTGCATTAACTACGCCTATAAGTTCAAACTTTCATTTTTTTTCTCAATGCTCCGATTTTCACTTTCAATCTCCTCCTCAATCGCTTACTCCTACTACTCTTATCCGTAATGCGACTGTCTCTACATTTCAATGTTCTTTTAAATGAATTTGTCATAAACAGTCACCAGCACCGGCTTCCGGTTCGAAGGATACAGTTTTTCAATGTAATAGACGATACGCTATCTGAGTTGTGCGATCCATTCTTTCGTGAAAATACGTTTGAAAGTTGGGTGCTCCTGAGGCTTGGGGAGGAACGCCAGAACATAGTATGGGTTGAATTAAGGTTCTTTGGAGAGGGATTACCCTCTTCCTTCAAGAAAACTCTTAAAAGTTTATTTAGAATTTAGATCTATGGTTTTCTTTTTGCCCAAAATTGGATGTATTGAATACACATAGAAGTACACTTGGAGGTAAAACTCCAATTTGACAGTTTGAATATCTTTGATCCTCATTGATAGTGGAACGTATTGGCCAAATTTAATCATGAACGCCTCTCTGTTTCCAGCGTCGAAAGCCTATTCATAGTAATAGAACTCTTACTGCAATGATTTACTCCTTGAACTGGTTCGTTGTTTTGGCTGTTTGTTTGAAACCTTTGACACAGTCTTTTTGGAAACTTTCCAGAGTTTCGAGGAACTCATGTTTGAGAAAATATTAATGTAGAAGTCCGACTAGTCCCTCGTCTTGGTAAGTTGAGTTATTGAGAGTCAGTTGCTCAGGGACAGAGTTTTTCTTTTTGGAGCTCACGGGGGGGAGTTTGTTCAGTTGGACTGTGGAAACCCCCTTCTTTCGGTTTTATTTTAGATCGTTGTTATTCTTTCTCATCTTATATTTTATGAAATGCAAGTGATTCATTTTTTCATCGGGTTTATTATATAAAAAATCCCTCAAGCAAAATCGTAACACTTCGACCGTCGATGAAGAAGTAGAAAGATTCAAAGTCCAAACGATAGGCTTTCATGTCTTTTTTAGAAGCACCAACTAACGCCGCTTCTACATAAGACACTAGCAAAAAAGCAGCATCTGACAACGAGGAGTGTATATCAGTATTTATTCAGATGAGGAAGTTTACCTGGACGTGGAATCTTGCGTTGTTTGTCAGAAACAAATGAACCCCGACAAAAAGAAAAAATGGTACTACTTGATTAACCTAGTGGTTTTTGTCTCCAGTCTGCCTGTCCCGATCATTTGCGGAAAAGAAGGAAGAAGAAGAGCAAATGGGAAAAAATCTGCAATAATTGCTAAGATAAATACCTGTACGATGCCTACATGAAACTCTAAATCAAAGCATAGTAAGCCATGGCTGTGTAGGAATAAATTGTCACGCTTAAACACACAGATTTATCATAGATATTCAACAATAAACTCGAAAAGCGGAAGGATATCATCTTCCATGCCGATAAGTTGAGATCCTAGTTTTAGCAAAGGAGTGGGGAATTATAGTCAATTGACAATAAGTTGTTATCTAAATAGCACCATGTAGAGTCCTTGTAGCTTCAAGTTCGACAATTATAAGAGTATATAAAGAGGCTGGAGGCTAAACATATCGAAAACTATTAGGAAGACTTCAAAATACTGTACTTTATAATATTATAGACAGATAAATTGAAGACTAGAAACTAAGGAAAGATCTTCAGCTAATGGGAAAGCGATGCGAGGAAGTCAGAAGCACCATCGATCGCAAATAAAAATAGCTCTAGGATGCCTATGAACGGTGGGAGCAGAACCAGTACAGACAGTCTATTATCGAAGAAAATAAAGTGTCCACTAAGAAGAAAGATAAAGATTGCTAGATATACTGAGTGAACTCATGTGGTGATATCTTACTTTAACCTCAATCATTCTTCCGTCTCTAAATATTTGGAGACAACTGTTTAATAATCAAATGTCTATATCACAAATTTTATAAGGATATTTCAGAATCAGCCGCGCAGGCAATTCATCTAGGAGTCTTGCCATCGACAATTCTATTGTCGGCATCAAATATTATGGGATGACAAAAACGTCATCGGTCGAACTCCATTTTCTATAGCACTACTAGCAAATAATAAAAGAGTTAGCAGGTGGGAATGTAAGTCCGGGGTGTATAAGAATGGAAAGAGGCGATAAAAACTTATTATGAAAATCAGTTCGGCGAGTTTTAATCTGAACTAATAGACATTTATAATACAGAATTTTTTTCATCACCATTCTACGATACTTCTATCTCGTTAGATAATTTTTTGTTTGATGAAAAAATCTTGTTTCGAACTTTTTATGAAATTTGCTATTTTTTTATAACTTTTCTGATTTCGGTGTATTTAGACAGTAACTCAGTAAATCTCTTTTTCAAAATGATGTACTAGCTCGCTTTGCTTTTTCTTTACAGCTAAATTTAATTATATATTTTCCTTTTGCCACAATCTATTTATAAATTTAGCCTTTTGATTTATTGTCGAGCATCAAATAGAAGATTTTGCTGCTTTTGAAATTGCTACTAAATTTACGATTTTCTTTTGCACTATTAGCATGTCTTAGATTATAATTCGTGATTGAGAGCTCGCAAACTAGTGACTTCCTTTTCTAAAAAGTCTATTTTTTAAAGGGCTTATTCATGAAGTTTATGAGTCAACTTTTTTGCTAGAAATTTCTGATTCTTTAACTTGTTAATTGGGTTCGTGTAGTTTTCTTCGGTTTCCTCGGTAGTATTGATGGAAGAGTGTGAGTTTAGATTGTTTAGTTGGGCTTCTAAGGTTTTTACTTTCATAGTTAATGCTTAATTGTTTTGAGCCAACCTTTTAGAGCTCTATTGTAAAACTTTGTATTTACTTTTTAACAGAACTGACTATTTTGCATTCTAGTTAAACTCTTTCATTTTTTTGAGGTAAAGCTATTTGTAACGCTAATTTTCCTAAGCAAATAGTTTTCTTCTGAAACTATCATCACTGTTTTCCAATTTTTTACTAGTAGTTTTTTTAGCGCTAACAATCGTCCTCTTTTCTCTCTTATTAAGGTTTTAACTATGATCGCGATTTCCAAAGACGAGAATCCTGTCGAATATTTTATTAAAGTTTTAAGAACCAGATGTTTACTTCTGCACGTCTTTCACATAAAATTTAGATAGCGACGATGAGTCTTACCTGTGTAGAGGAGACAGACATTTTTTCAATGGAGATTTTCTTTATATAAGGTGGTGCTTAGCAGACGAGGGTGAAGGGCTTCTCGAATATACGCGAGAAAGCACGTTCTTTGATGAGCTCATTACCGTCTTGTTATTATTTTATTAAAGTAGACACTTAAATAGTAAAGTTTTTTAGTTTAACTACTAATACATCAATACGCAGTTTTTCAAATTTTGCTTAGGATATCAAGTTTGGCAGATATGTTTTGAATGATGTTCCTGGTGTGGGCATTTTTTCTCCTCTGCAGATCCAAAATTCCGCCGTAAGAACTGTACTTGATTGCTATGTTTTCCAAGTCTATAGACTGACCCGTTTTATCGATTTTTGCGACATTATAGTCGAATCCATCCCTATTTTCTATACGGAGCGAGTCTGATTTGGTGGGTTTTATGTAGTAGGGATTTATCTACCTTTGAATTTTGACCATCTAGACCTTGTGACGCTTGGGTTTGGACTCAGTTACCCGGGGTTTTTCCTAAACCTCGATCGTTTTTTTGTTTTTATTTTCCTACTCTTCAGATGAGTTGTTATTAGACTAATTTTAGTGATGGTTGGCATTTTAGGATTTGTGCAACTTCATCTACTACAAATAGGAGTTTCCCTTTTGCATCTTTTATTTATGAGTTAGTGGAAGTTTTCTTGTTTCAACAACTGGTCCTTAATTTGACCCATGCTTGAATTTATATCCGATTACTTTTTTCTAGTGCAGAGCCGTAGGGGTTTCTCCTTAAGAAAGGGGCACTGATTTTCTTCCTGACACTCTACTGCTACCTTGCTCTTCCCTTCTGACCATTTATATGATGCTGCTCACGGAGCTTTCCTTGGTTCTCTTGGGGATCTTTGTTTATTTTATTTCCGTTCCATAATTTTTCCGCTTTTACTAGACAATTTTCAGGGATTATTTCTGAACTTGCAGGTCTTTTAGTTATTTTTCGACGTTTTTGTGGCACTGACCCCTCCAAATTTTTTTTTTAAGGATGGCATTTTGGGATTGCAAAAGTTTGTTTTGAAAGTATCTCTTTTTCTCCTCATCCTCCTCGTGCTTCCATTTCTATTGAGCGTACTATTATTCGTAATCTTTCAGGGAGTCTAGGTTCATTGGCTAATACCTTCTGTGGATGACTTTCAGTTTGAGTTTTCTTTAAAACTACTACTACTTTTGTTTTTCTTTGTACTACTATTCGTATTTTTTGTATCTGAACTATTTCTGTTTAAATTCTTAGTAATACTCCTTGAACTCCTCTTATTTCTGACTTCTTTATATTTTTTTCTACTATATTTACTTTAACTTGTTTTCCGCTCTTTTTTTAATCTTGTTTTTTATATTTTTAATTTTTCTCTCAGTTTTCACTACTTATTATTCTTATTTTTGCTATTTCCTTTTTTTCTATATCTAAACCATCCTTTCTACTTTAAGTGACCTTTATTGTTTTTATTTTTGAAGTTTGGTTATATTTTGGTTTATCGCCATTGATTTTTCGGGATCATATCCGTGATTTTTGAAAATACCGTCCGAAGAATCTTTATATTGTTTGATTAACTATGATACGGTGATTTTCACTTTTTCTTGCGATTACTGAATGTTCTATAGAGTATTCAGGTAGTTCGACTTTTTTTCATTCTTGTTTTGACTTTTCGAGTTTAGTTTGTGGTTTGCAGACTTCTAAAAACTTGTTTACTTTTATTCGACCTCTGGATTATCCTTTTCCTGGTTTTTGGCAGCATTAATATTTGATTATTCTTTTTGGACTTTGTTCTTATCTTTGCTTTTAAGACTCTTTTCTTTTTTCCCATTATTTTACTATTTTAACTCCCCGTTCGTTTCCTCGTCTACCTTGGGTTTCTTCTACTTTTTTTGCTCATCAGCCTTTTCCTCTCGTTTTGATTACTCCTTGATGGCCTAAAGAGAATCCTTTTTCGAATTCTATTGTTTTTCTTTCTTTATTGACTTCAGTTTAGACCCTGACTTTGCTACGGAATTTTTGTGATTCTGGTGATCGACTTCCAAGTTTAGCATCAGATCTAATGAACAGTTTTTCTTTGCGAGGTAATGTTATTGGTAATCTAAATTTATTTTATAATAGTTTGCAATTTCACGATTAAGATCATATCAAAAAAAAAATGTTGCTCATTCCAGTAGTATAGCCTTTGGCTTAAGAACAGCCACCTTGGTATTGCGTACACAGACCATTGCGCTTTTCA
>JAOWAT010279734.1:0-18623 GCA_028571025.1 Longipedia americana
GGAGCCTTGGATAACCTGGGGCATTTGACTTCTCTGGGTAAAAAGATGTCAGAATTCCCGGTAGACCCACCACTATCTAAAATGATTATTATTTCAAACTAGCTTGGATGCCTTGACGAAATTATTACAATAGTTTCGATGATTTCTGTCCCCAGCATTTTTTATAAGCCCAAGGATCAGATTCAGGAGGCGGAGGCTGCAAGATAAAAATTACTAATTCCATAAAGTGACCATCTAACCTATTTGAACATTTTTGAGCAATGGAAAAAACACAATTACTCCACAGAATGGGCAGCAGAACATTTTCTGCAGCCTAAATCTCTGAGAAAAGTCAGAGAGGTGCGCTCTCAGCTTGTTGACATCGCCAATTAGCTTGGGTTTAAAATGTCAACTTGTGAATACAATTATGATTTAGTGCGAAAAGCAGTGTGCTCGGGATATTTCATCAATGCTGCAAAAGTAAAAGGCATTGGAGATTATGTAAACATGCGTACAGGTATGCCTTGTAAGCTACACATGAGCAGCGCTTTGCTTTGCCTGGGATATATTCCCTAATATGTAGTCTATCATGAGTTGGTGATGACTTCTAAAGAGTACATGAATTGTGTAACTACTGTTGATCCCTATTGGCTTGCAGAGCTGGGTCCAATGTTTTTCTCTGTGAAAGGATAGTTCAACGGTTCGAAAACCAAAGCTGAGCTTTAGCGCTAAGGAGAAAGTATGATGGCGCAACAAATAGAAGCAGCAAAAAAGAAAAAGCAGGAGAATTAAGAAAAGAAACTCAAGCTCGAAAAGGAAGAAAGGGCTTAACGAATGGCAAAGAGTGATTATGTTATTGAGGCAGGAAGAGCACCCAGATTTCCTACCCCAAAAATAACTCGGGGAATTTGACCTTCTGATTTAAATACGATTAGTATTATTCTACAATATTCAGCTAAAAACGTCGAAAAAATGGATAGTTGCATGCCAAAACACATCAATCATCTGCAAGCTCCAATGCTATGATTAGCAATGGGGACTAGCATCTCATCAAAAACATAGAAAATACTCTTTATAAAACTGAAAAATCTCGCTTAGAATTATTTTATTAAAATTTATAAAATATTGTATGTAAGCAGGGTGACCAATGATTAGGTATAGAAAAATTGTATTTATGAAGTTTGGATAATTGCCATTAATCATTTTACTTAATTGACGATCATAACGATAGAAAAGATAATGAGAGCAACTGCAACAAGCCCAATAATGATCTTATACTTCCAAGCTTGCCACCACATCTGTTTTTCTAGAGTTGATGCGTTTTAACTGAATTAGGCAGCAAATCCTTAATATTTTGTCAAAATTACCTTTCATAGCTGCTGATTTATATTCCATGTCTTCAAGGGTTTCTTTATTGTTTATAACTTTCCGGATTCCGGTTTGTAGGTCTTCCTCCAGCATTCCGACTTCTTCCTGAGCTTATCGGAGTTTATCAATTTTTGAAACATTTTAATACTGCTTTGACAGGTTTTCTACAATTTTTTTGATGTGGCCTTTAATTTGAGAGTTGGTGGCTGCCGGGTCTGATTCTCTGATTTTTTCTTTGATCTTTTAGATGAAACCGTATGCATGTCTCTCGGGATAATTTTAGTCGGTGCAAACTCCGTAGGATATATCGTTGGAGTGTGTAACAAACCATACTCCATATGCTGTTTTGAGTTTGTCTCTCTAATATTGCTTTGATCGAAGAGATTTGATCTTGCCTGCAATCTTTAAAATACAAGAAGAAGTACCTGCTAGGTATCACCCGATATCGCTTTAAAATCTTTCTTTTCTCTTATGTGAGTGAGAATGTTTTCTGTGGTAGAGTGTCGATTGACTGAAACGCATTTGATATTCATCTGTTTGAATCTATGGAATATCTTGGAATTTGATAATTAAACTGAACTGAGACCCGTATTGCATTCCTTATCATTATATTTTTAATAACTCAAGAAATAAACCAGTAAATTTTGATATGCCATACCTAACCGAAGAGCAAAAAAGGAAAAAGGGACTGATCAAAACACCAACGAAAGTTCTGAATAACCATTTCAACTACTACTACTTATTTCCTGATTTAAAGAAAGAAAAAAGCCTATCGAAAGAAAAATCAATACCAAAGTAACTGAACAGAAGGAAAGCTAGATGAATGATACACATTTTTAGTATTCATATGAATTCATCTATTTTTTACAAGTTTTCTGGCTACTTCATCGGAATCCAGACAATGCGAAAGATTATTTCACATTAATTTCGGATCGTCTGAGCGTATATAAAGTGAAAGCAAATTCGAAATAATTATTTAAATCATTTGCAGGTTTAGTTCTAAAATGCCGATAAGCAACAAAATGAGCGTTATTGCGATGGTGAATGGCATGATCGGAGGAATCATCCTCGTAATGCCGATCATGGCTCTGAAAACGGGAACAGCCTTAATCGCACCAGTTGCAATCATAATGGGCTATTTCTCTTATTTTTCGTGCATGCTCTGTCTCAGACATCTCAGAAACTATCCTGATCTCGATGTTGCGGTGCTCAAGCATTTTAATAACAAACGAGGATATAAAGTTTTCTACGATGTTGTAATTATAGTTGGGATGTCTGCTCTTCTGATTGAATATTTCACCTTGATTTCCGAACAGTGGTATGGTATGACTGAGAAAACGAGACTGATACCCATATTAAACGCTATAGCTCTTTTCCCCATCGTCTATATCATGAGAAAGTTTGACTTCGGAGCTAGTCTCCTTGGCTACGGCATTATCTCAATTATTGGTAAAACAAAGTATTAAAGACAGGATACTGTGTATTTTTACTGTGGATGTTTATTTCTTCACCACATTCCGGCAATGAATAGGTACCCGTAGCTGACCCCTTATTTTCTAATTTAGCAGCTGCATTGGCCCAAGGATACGCAATTCAAACTTTCTTTATCCCAGTTTTAAAAAAGAATCCAAATCAAAAGCTATACAAAATGCTCCTTATAATTACATATGTAGCGGGAATAACTGTGTACACCTTTATCGGATACTTCGGCGCATTTAGTAAATATTTTGTAAACAAAGGTCTTGTTAACTGGCCTGACAAGCCTGACGACCCCGACACCATTTAAGATTATTTTGGGCAAAAGTAGTGGTAAGTTATTACCCTTTAGATAATTTACTTGGTTCATTTGTATTCTGCATTTCCCTAGTTTCTACTGGTTGCGAAGAAACGATTTTTCAGTATAGTGCAGTGGGAATAAACATAAGATGTTAACTTTAAGGAGGTCATATATGTTAGTGTTACTATTCTTATCTGCTTGATAATATTGCTGGTCGGAATCAGGATCGAACTGGTTATTGAACTTAATGGCGCAATCGTCAGCTTCTTTTTTATCAACGTGATACCGATCGGACTACATCTCAAGTGCCTCTATTTTACTAAGCATGACCATCACCATAACTGGGAAGATGAAAAAGAAAAAACCCCTTACAAAGCTTCTTCGGATGGTGACGTTCCTAATGCAGAAAACTAAATTAAAGAAAAATAACTAGAAATGCCTAACGTAAATGGGAGTTCCGATGAAAAGTAACCTTCGCAATAATTCAGAAATAGTGAACACCAGATGAGAGAACAATCTAAGAAGGAGACGTCTGAGAGTACAAAGACTAACTAAAACATGAAAAATGATGAATCTGAAAAGGAGTAAATTAGTTGCAGATGTGATATAGAGTTTCGTTCGAAGGCCCATTAAGTAGCTGAAGGTGTTATAATGGGTTTAATGGTTATAACTGGGCTGTCAATTATGGTTTATACTATTTTCAACATAATTTCACGTTGATAGAACTCCAGAATCCGCTTTGATTTCATATATTTTATTGTACTACGAAAAACTTGAAATTTTGATTCCTAGGAATTCGTTAAAAAGAATGGTCATTTATAAAGTAAGAGGTGGTGTCCGATAAAAGAACTGTTTCGCCGATTTATTAATAAAGTTGAGCAAAAAATGCTCATTAACTTATAAACGGGGGAAACTCAGGGGAAAACATGAATAGAATAAATTGGTAATCTGTGTACTGCGAACTTTAAATTACTATAGTCAGTGTCAAGTCCTCACCGTGATTTTGAAGTCATAGGTATTTTGATCACTGAGGATTGCTCTGCAGTAAAAGTTTGCGATTTTGAACTTGCGCGTGTTGCCGTAGACATTCATTTGGTAAGTTATAGGAAGGAAAGACAAACCAGTTCATGTTACGACAAGATCATACAAAACCGCTCATCCTTTTACTAGGAAATTACACCTATCATGTCGACATATGACTTGCAGTTTGCGTTCTTTGAGAATTCCCAACTTTAAAGTCACAAACGTTTATGGATAGAAAAATATTGTCCCGGCTGCTTTTTATCTCCTCCGAAGGGACTAGTAAGTTATGACAGTAACTACCTCTTTTTTGGTCGACTGCACGCTTCTATATAATTTTTAGGGGCTTTTCGATATTTTGGGTACTATAGTTTCGTAATCGATCAGGGAGTGATAACTGATTTCAGTGAAATCGGGGTAACTCTAAAGAAAGCTATGGATGAGGACAATCAATCAGCATGGAAATTGAGAGGATTAGCATTGGATTGATTAAGGAGCTTACTTTTCAGTTAATTAATCACTTTATTCAAGCGCGAATATGAGGAAGATAGCAACTGAAGTTATTTTAGAGTGATATTGTACTCGTGTGAAGATTTGTGATATTTATAAAGAAGGATACTGATTGTTGACTGTTATAATTGATAGGGGTCTCAGTAGCAGAAGTATTTTATTAACGTTGGTAAATACAAGAAAGTAGTTACTTATTGCATAATATATAATTTATTCGTAAACATACCTCCCATGATTCAAATCGGTCACAAAATCACAATACTCCTGTTCGGATTTTTACTGTGCCTAATCGATAGCCAGGACATCGTAGATTTCACATACTCCCACTACTTGCAACAAGGCACTTCAGAGAGAGTCGACCCCAGAAAAATCACCATCAGAGCTCAACAGGAAACCATTTAGAAGTACAATTTTCCAGAGGCCTGCTATATCGGAAAGAAACTTCACGAATCCGCAGTCGATCAGATCGGCGAGACGGAAGACACCGACCTTGATACATACTTGGATAGTTTGAAGGATGATTTTACTTCCTTACTCAAAATCAGCGAAAAAATTAAAAACACCAAGAAAAACATCAAAGGTACTCTACTTTTCTAATCTCAGAACTGGGTTAGCTTTCAGCTAGCACCCGTAAAAAATCATCGGTAACCTCTGAAGACTTGGAAGTTTTAAAGACTAAGGAAGCCCGCCTAAAATAAATTAACGACGAAATTGCTAAAGAGACGTCGGCTTTAGAGCAATACATGTACTAGGCTATGAGTGGAACAGAAAACAACCAATTTTCTGAGGCTACTATCAATTACTAGATCTAGTCCTTAAACTTGAAACTCTAGTTTTTGAAGGGTCTTCTCAAAGAAAACAAGGACAGCAAGAAACCGGAAAGTTCGGATTTCAAGAAATATTTCGATTAACTGAAGTAAAGATTCGACAAGGAAGGCACTCTCATCTAGGATCTGAGTTCTCTGCTTCAAAACTACAATTAACTAGCCCAGCTGAAAGCAACTATCTCAAATCTTAAGAGCCAAATCGGAGCTCATGAGCTACTGATTGCTGACAAGTAAATATGTGCTCAAGACATCAATGAAATCAGAAAGAAGCAAAAGCATAGCGCAGAAATCAAGGAATTGATGACAAACCTCAGAGCCAAAAAGAAAGAATATTAGGGAATTCCCAACAAGTATTGTGAAGGAGTGGCAGCAAAACTTTAGGATCAAGTTAAGAAGTTACTCAGGGTGTATGATTATGCTTTTGCCTGCGCAGATGGCAAACAATAGCTTGTTGATAAGAAAAAGCAAGAAGAAATTGATCTTGCAGAGGCCGAGAAAAGACTTGCAGAGCTTGAAGCCAGGAAAGGTCTTGATGAATACAAGAAGAAGTTTTAGTCCAACCGGGAGTTCATGAACGTGAAACTTTCAGAAATCCAAAATTTCAAACTGCGTAAATTTCATTCTTATTTCAGAGGAGTACTAGCACAGTCCTGATGAAATTCGTAAGCTAATCGAGAAAACCCGACAAGAAATCAGTGAGGCCTAAAATAGAAAGGAACAGCTGCCCAGTAAAAACGAAAAAGAGCCATTTGACTACAAAAAAACTGAGGCGATGGTCAAAAATATCAAAAACTTAAAAGGAAACTACTGCAGATAGCATGAAATGTATTAAGAAAAGGCAAACAATCTTTGGGTTTAGGTCACGAAGTACGAGGAAGAGGTCAACTACAGTACTAGAATGCACAATATGTACACAGATGAAATCAACAGCCTCAGAAACTTATAGATCGAATTTGAGGATCTCAGGGAGAAGATTCTCAAAAGAATGAACTGAGATTGGAACTTTTTGATGTTATTATTAAGTAACCTACCAAAATCAGCCATGATTAAAAGATGAGATTAAGTTTGGTCAGTTTATATCTGACTAGTAATAAGTAAATGGAATATTTTATCTCTTTTGACGTTGCTGATATTAAACTGATATTGAAATCATACATAATAAGCTGGTGATTTCTGAATTGTAAATACCGGGCAAGCTGTGATAAAATGGGAAACATCTGCACTAGCAACTTCTAAAAGTAGTAGCATACGGAAACTGCCGAGAATGCTCCTAGAAACATAACTGTTTTAAATGCTAGCATGGACAATAGCTTTGAAATCGATCTCATAAACGGTAACTCGGAAGTTATTCAGGGTCCTACAAGTACCATCGAGGAGAAGTATTGCTGTTGATCACTTCACAAGGTCACTACGAACAGTTTTAGCCCATTAGATAGTACTGTCCTGATGCCGATCGAGTTCTGTAAGCTATATCCAGCTCAAGAAGTAACAAAATGGTTGAACGTAGAAATACTGGTAAAATCCAACACAGTTTCTCCCTCCAGGATTCACTCTCCACAGTACAAAACAGTTTCAATCTGTGTTCTACCTGAGTATAAGTCGTAGGATGCTGAAACCTATAAGCTTCAATTTCGGAATGTAATCCGCTAGATTATAGAAAACTACAAGGACATAACCGTTCAATTTTCCCAAACATCGGAAAACTATCACACAGTTCCAAATCAGATGCTCCTGGCATTGATGTTCAGATAGATTTCTTCAAAAGAGAAGGAGAGGGGAAGCATGACCACTTTTACAAGGGCAGCCTCTACAAAATTAAATATCATTGCCAATGAGAAGAAGATGCTGCACTTGATAAAATATGAGATTCAGAAAATCTAGTCATTCAAGATTAATCCTCACGATACTAAGGAACTTGGCATTAGTACGTTTTGAAACTTGACTCTATCAAAAGCTCATCTATATTTTTGCAGATGATAGCCCATACTCATGATAATATATATTGTATTCCTTTCCTTCTTCACCTCAAGTTATTAATCAAATATGTTTTACCACGCATACCTGTGTCTAATTGAATTGAAAAATTTAAAAAGGGCTTACTTATATAATTTTATCTCACTTTGTGTGGCATTTCGATTTGATGGATCAACTTATAAGGTAAAACCTCCGACTAGGCACGTTAATTGAGGAACTTCAAACATAAAACAACAAACTAAATCTTGCGAACTTGCAATTCAAAGAGCAAGTTGATACATTGATAAAATTCAATTAAAGACTGGTACTCATAGTATAAAACTAACTGTCAAACAAGAGTCATAAGCTGTAGGAAGTATAACAGATGTCGGAAGCTCCTCCTGTAATTTAAATTTTTATGTAGTTTCCTTCTGTGCAGAGTGGATTGCCACTGGGAGTTATTTCTGAACGGTCTGAAAGAGACTCTGACATGGTTGGGTCTTTCAAATCCGCGAGTGTGAAGCAGTTTAAACAGCAGATAAAAACATAAGAGAATCCATTGAAAGTTCCTGAAAAGAGGGCTACCTGTGGAGATGAGCCTGGAATTGATCTAGCTCCTTTAGACTTGAGAGGGGATAAGTCATATGTTCTCGAATAAAGCTAGTTTTTAGAGTCTAATTCCGACAGAAACAATGCGAAGGCAGGGTTCAATAGGAAAAGCAGAAATGCTACCCGAGGAAATGGTTAGAAGTTCGATGAAATTAAAGCTCTGATAAAAATGTATCAAAGGGATGTCGATCTGGGCTAGTTCAGTGGAGTATCGGGGAGTAGAGCACCAAGTTAGAAAAAGTCTGTTGAAAAATGTAGGAGAGTTAAGTAAGACTTTGAACACGGGGCACAGGAGTTTAAGGATCTTGCCCACAACTAAATGAGATTTTGTTAGGATAAAATTTAAGAACTCGATATTTTGCGCAGAAATCTCAGCAATTATGATACAGTAAAAAAATTAGGAAAAATCCTGAAAGATGCTGGAAGGTCCCATTAGCTCTACCGCAATCATTGAAATGATCAATTCTCTTACTATACGCTCATATAGATTTTAGAACACGTTAAATTGTTATAATTTCATGGTGCCGTTTAATTTGGGGAGGTCAAGTTGGGCGGGTCGGATGGTCTCATTTTTTAATTTGATAACTGAATTCTTAAACTAATCACAGCTATACTTGAGGAAGGTGGAAAAATGAATCATCAAGTAATGTAAAATAATAATTTGCTATCGAAAGGGATTTTTATACGAAAAAAAAGATATTCTCACCAATTTTATATTCGTTGTATTTAAGCCATGGAACGAATCATTTTCTTTCAGCCAGTTTCAAATTGTACTTTTCAATTTTTCCAACTATTTTTTAAATGTTTTTTTCGAGAATATTCAGTTGTTATTAGATTTTATCTTCATACTTGTAGTAGTCTTTTTCTTTTCCAATTGACTTCAGATAATCAACTCTGTTATAAATGAACTCTTTCATTCCCCAAATTTTATCCTGGATATCCTTTGCGGAGTCTTCTTTCTTTTTCAAATAATGCTCAATAATCTGGAATACCTTCATGTTTTTTTCCTTATACAGTCTTTGAAAGTGGGTTCGGCATTGATTTCTCTGTTTACTATCCATATAGCAGGACATAAAGTTAAAAGTTCCATAATCCATGGGGTTTGGGTGTATGTCCATTTTGTCATGATAGAAAATTAAAAAAGATGCAAATGTCTTTTTCTATGAGTCTGTCCAAAATTGAACGCCGCTTTTAGTGATTTTTTTTATTTCCTGACTTTCTTACTAATTTTTTACTTCCCTTGAAATTGTTCTGAATTATATATATTTCTCTTACTTTTCATCGTGTAGAGTCTTTTGTCTGTTTGTTGCAGTTTTTGAAACAGAATGTTCGGCAGTGCTGTCCAAACTAAGACTGCTCATTAGAAGCTGAATATTTGGTTTCTAATTTAATACAAGACTAAAGTAAAATTTCCGCCATCTAAAAACTGATCTATAACTAGATTTTCCGAAAAAAAAAATTAATATTATTGATAAATTCTGAATCGAAGTAAATATTTGGAATTAAGAAAGCTCTAATCTTGCATCTTAGGTATCTTGTGGCTTCATCTTCGACTGGAGTTATGAAATAAAGATGCAATCAATATTTTAATATCGTTCTGAATCACATATTCAATTGAGTGAAATAGCAGCTAATATTGAAGGGATCCCAGTTTGCGAGTCCCAGTCCTATTACTGCTGATAAAACTAACAAAATCACCAAAACGTAGCTCACTAAATTTAGTTTAGACTTACCTGCGACAGTGAAAATAAGTGATTTTCTGTATTTCCACGCATCAAACATGACCATAAATACCATAGCTATTAAGTACGCTCCTCCCATGATCGACTGATAAACAAAGGGGCTGTACATTATACAGGCTCCAATTGCGATTGCAAAATGGCCAAGGAATGCAGGAGTTCGATTTTCAATAGTTTACACAGTAAGAAAGAAACACTTATCTTTAGTGAAAAAACCAATTTTATTGTTTGACCCGATGTTCTTTTTGCTCTGAGTAACTTCGAAAGATTAATCATTTTTGCGAGTGATTCTCTTCTTTAAGGACACATCTGAATTATTTGATATATCATCGCTTTAAGAAGACTTTTAGTTTTTTTTTTGATGATCTTAACTACTACTGTCATCTTGCTAAGCTGAAATTGGACATTCTTTACATTATTCTGACTATTTTCTCTCGTATAGCTCTGCAAGCATGTGCAAGACGAACACGATGATCATCCCAGCAAGAAGTTCACAAACCATTATCATTCGATTGACATTGACTGCAGAGTCATCGTTTAGATGTGGAGAACAGAAGTTGAAATACCAAACCATTTTTCAATATTAATATTCTATAGAATTTCCGAGAATATAAAAGGGTGTTTACTCACTCGAAGTTACCCAAAAACTAAATTATATATAGAAGCTGATCTTAATCATTTTTTATTCGCAGTTGAAGTTTTATTTATTCTTATGTCCTTGTTTCGAAACTTCAAGAAATGTCCTACCTTATTAGGTTATACTGCCGAACATAGTTGCCCATTATTAACAGTTGAGGAGACACTAAAAGTTTTGTTTTTCAGTTTCGATAATTCTTTTCTTGACTTTGAGTTATTGATGCTGTCTAGCTTTTACTAGATTCCCGAACGTTACATTTCTTTGAAAATAGCTAAATCTGGTTTTTTGGATTTTACCTTTTTAAAATTGCGAACCATAGATTTTTATCGATCTGGATTGTTTGTTTCCGGTTGTGAGTCAGTTTTTTTAGAGCTATAAACTGTTGAGTTTACTTTGTGCGGTTTATTCATACATGAATTTGCACTATTTACAGTCACTTTTGTTGTAATTGTTGTAGAGGAGACATTATTACTAGTGTGGCTGGACAGTTTATGAGTTTATTTGAGATTTTTTGTGTTCTATGACTCCTTTAAACTCCAAGCTTTATCTTTAGTTTTTATTTTTTTCAATTAATTTGCGTTAAGAAGACGATCTTTTATTTTGCTTTTGACCCCAAGCCCTGAGTAAAAATGCTCATCAGAGTTTTTAGCCCTCTTGAATGATGACTGTTGTTCCTAATTATATTTGGCACCCCAGTTCTGTTATTTGTTTCTCTGCCCAAATTTGTCAAAAGTGTTGCAAAGATACAAATTTTCTTTCTAGTTTTCCAGATGTTGGTCTCGCCCATTGTCATTACCTCTTCCAATGTAAATTCCGATCAAATTATTTTTGACATTAAGGTAATCCCAGTATTCCTCAAGTTCACAAAATTTTATGAATTTGACAGACCATATTTGAAGCTCTTAGTGAAAATAGATCACCCAACACAAATAGTACTCTTTTGTTCGTTTTATGTGTTACAGTAGACAGGGGAGATGATCAAAGTTCATATTCTAAGGAATAGAGTTTAGTGTTATCTAAAATATATAAATTAGAAATGTACAGGACCTGGTGAGAATGTTACGTTGATGTTGCGACATAGGTAAAGTTGATTTTATTTAGAGTTATAGCACATTTAGATCAGTTTTGAAAGGAATTTTGCTGAGTTGTAGAGATCACCGTGTGCAGAAATGAATTGTTGATAGATCATGTCGACTGTTGGCTATATGGTGAAATAGGAGTGAGAGGGGTTTTTGCTAATGAACTGGGCAGCTTAAATCATTCTTTGTGTATTTAAGTCAGTCTATAGTTTCTATATTTTCGATTTAATTTCAGAGTCTATATTCGTTTATAGGGTTGAAATAATTCGAGAATATGAAAGTGTCGTAATCAACAATCATTTAAAGAAAGACTTGTCGTATAGGGTTCTCCTCAGTTAATACTGGTCCGATCGCTGTTTTCTCTGCATGCGATCTTAAAGAGAATATTCTCTAGTGGTATCATCTCTGATTTTGCCACAATAAAAAGTTTTTATTCCTGCCGCTCTTTCAGGCTGGGGAGGGTGATCAGTGAGATGAACTCTCTCAGGTCTGCGATGCGAATCCATTGGTTTGAACTATATAGCTTTTTTGGCAGATATTCTTGGTGTCCAGTGTTTAACGTCGTGAATTGGTTTGATTGTGGCTCTGAATTGTTTTTACGGACTCGGAGGTTGATAAATATGTTTTCTCTAGGAGTGACGATGATTCCTTTGAAGAGGCAGGGTCATTCCTAAATAAATCTGTCTCATACCGTAGGAAATTATATCTTTGGCCGGGTAGTGGAGTCTGCTTCTCCCAAACTTCGAACTTTTCAAACCATCCCAAGCCATTGGTGATTCCGTATTATGAGGATTGTAATGATCTAGAACTGAGGACATTAGCACTGCAATAAAATAATAAAACTAACAATTCCTGCATTTATACAAATTTCTTTACGAGTGCTAAATATTTTCATAGTTTATATTGCAGCTTACTTTGTTTTTCAAAAAAACTCTCCATTTACTTTAGAATTTTTTATCTTGAGGTATGACCGACATTATTTAATATTGAAATCAATTACCTGTTAATTTAGCAATGTTCCTGTCCAAGAAAAATGCAGTCTATTTTAACAAACCAAAGAACCCAACCACTAATAAAAGAGCTCTTGGAGGTACATTAAACAACTATATAGGCTGGGATGATGATTCCGACAACGAAAAGTAGAAAGATGAGGGTCAGCAATATTAGTACAAACCAAAGAACACGACATCCGATATCAACTTGATTTCAGATTAAGGACTTCCTTAGGACACCGACCATAAAGAAAAACCTGAAAAAAAAACTGAAAACAGAGAGAGAATGTACTGGGATTGGGATGAGCTCGCAGAAAAATAAGGAATGTATTTTTACACTTATTTTAAGAGAGTGCTAGAGAAAAATTGTTGAAGAAATCGTACAGCCTGGAGGAATCAGAATCAAACCTAACTAAAATTTGCTTGCTGAGTTTCTGAAAGAATGTAAAGGTGTGGAGGTGTCAATCGTTGGGTCTTTACTGTTGAGCAAGATTGAAGTGAACTATCCGTTCCAAATTAAAGCGAAAGCTCTTCACACCATAGAGTACATCTCAAAGAAAAATGATAAATACGCTGCGTACTTTAAGTATCACTGCAAGAAGCTCTAATAATTTCCTGAGCCGTAAGACCAGGCTGACAATTACAAGAAGATATTAAAAAATGTGATTACCCTGGTTGGCGGCGTTTCAGGGACTAAAAACAACTTTGAACCGGAAGGAGACGTTACTAATTTTGATAACTTTGATCCTGGCTATGATGAAGCCAAAAATGATCTGTCAAATATGGTAAAGCGCCAAGAAAAGAAGCCAGTTAAAAAAAACTAGTCAACAAAGAGGAATCTTATCGCTCCCGGGGAAAAGAAAAAGTCTCCCATCGGACCTGCTTCTTCCAGCCAACTCCCTTAAAAACCTTCAGGAGGAGGAAGAGCGGAAAATATCCTTGATTTAGATCTGCTGGGAACCGGGACAAATAGTGCCTACCAAGCCCAACCATCAAACAATCAAACCAATTTGTTAGACGAGATCTCTAACTAGCAAAAACAATCTAGTCAGCAGCAAGGCTTAACTTATGAACAAATGCTGAGTAATATTGGAAAACCGGGAGAATTTGGATTTAACTGATTGATTGATCTTTATTTCTGAAGAAATTGCTTAATTCTTGTGTAAAAAAATGAAATAGGATTAGAAAATATTTATAGTGATATATAATCATTTCTTTTTGCTGGTGGCTTTGCTAAGCCAGTTGAAGGCTTCATGCAGACCATCACCGGTAAGAGCGCATGTTCCCTGAATGTTCCATTCTCTTCCACGTAGAGTGTGGAGTCCAAGTTTTTCTGCGACCTCTGAAACGCTCATAACACACATATCCTGCTTGTTAGCCAAGACAAGGACAACGGCGTCTTTTAAATCATCTTATCCGAGCATTTTGTGAAGCTATTCCCTAGCAACTTCTACTCTCTCTTTGTCGGAAGAATCAACAACGTAGATTAGGGCTTGTGTGTTCTGGTAGTAATGTTTCCAGAGTTGTCTGATCTTGTCTTGTCCTCCGACGTCCCAGACTGTGAATTTCACTTTTTGGAATTATACTGTCTCAACATTGAATCCAATGGTGGGAACCGAAGAAACAATCTCACCGAGTTTCAACTTATACAGAATTGTAGTTTTACCGGCAGCATCAAGTCCTAACATAAGGGCTCGAAGTTATTTTTTGCCGAACAAATCGTTGAAAAGTTTGGTAAATGTTACTCCCATTTTTTAATATTATGAAGCGATATTATTCAAATGGAATTTAAAATAAAAAAGGCGAGATTGATCAATTTTCTGACTGGGAATGCCAGATTTTATCAGAAAAAATAGTGCTTTTTTCTATTTTTTTGGAATGTGAGAACCATCCGCCTACGGAATAAAAGAAATTGAGATTTCAATCAAAACTGCAAAAAAAAAAATGCAGTCAGATACTATATGTATGATGTTTTAAAAATCTACCTAAAAAATAACGAACACATACCAAAAAATCAATAAAACGACGTTTATTTTAGACCTTTGATATACTCTTCGTATTTTAACTTATTATTGAATTGGTATTTAGATCTAAATATTAATTAAGTTACATAATTTTAATTCCTTCCTCCTTTAGCTTAGAGTTAGTCAGAGGAGAATGATCCTACAAGTGAACAATGTTTCCTAATCCAAGTTAGGAAGCTGGATTTTTCCTTTATCTGCCGATTTCCTTCAGTTTTTCGACTTACGGAGGCATGTTCCAGCAATAATTGCATCCGCTTGGTATTTTATAAGTCTTCTTTTGTAAAGGGACAGAGTTGGAAACTGTGTAGCAATGCTTGTGTTTTCTTTTAAGTTTCTATGAGGCTGTAAGCATTATGCTGCCCTCTTTTTCGCTTTGCATAGTGTTAAGGTTTTAATTCTGTTCTAAACTCACATGCTCACCTTTATCTTAGGTGGATTTTATTTTATTTTTTGATAAAAATTCTCGAGATTTTTTCTTGTTGCTGCTCTTTGGTGAGAAAAGGCAGTTTCTAGATCTCTTCCAGACTAATTAAGAGTTCGCCTAATAAAATTCTCTGCCAAGATTTTTATTGGCTGTTGGAGTGCCAAGCCTTCCAGTCATCGTTCTATTTTTTGAAGAATATGCAATTCTGTTTGTTTTAACTCTTTTTCCCTGCTCATTCAAAGTATCGTGACTTTGCAGCTAATGCCTGGACTTTTCAAGTAGTTTTTTTTTTGAATCGGTTCTGTAGAATGATCTTTTAGAATTGTTTTTCTTCTTTTAGAAAGGCAATGTGGTTGCCTTCAAATCTTTATTGGACTTTTATAAGTGACCACTTTTCTGTTTGTCAGCTATATCCTGTAAATTATTGAAAAAGATTGTTTATGGAAAAACAGCATCCATGATGAAAAAGTTTTACTGAGAATCTTTATTGCTTTGAAACTTACTTTACTTTCTATTTCTTGCGATTGTTTGAGTTATTTTTAGTACCTGCTACTATTACTCCGATTGATTGTTGGCAACAACGCCTAACTACTTCAACAAGTTTTTATTTTTGCGATAGGCCTATCCGCAGTATTTTTGTTTGGTATGGAGACATTTGGAGTAAAAAAAATTAGGCTTGGCATTGTTGAGCTTTACGCTACTGGAAGATAGTCTTTCCTATTTGTTGAACCTTTTATTTGAGTGATTTTTCCTCACTCGTAGCTTGGAGAACTTGACAGCTTATGCACCATAATAGCTAGCAGTATACGGTCTTGATGACTTTGATGGTATTGTTTTGGAGATTTAGTACTTTTTGAGGTATCTAACATGAGAAATGCTCGATTATCTCGGTTTCATGTGCTCTGCCTGAAGAACTTTTTACCCTATGATGAAGGCTTCCATATTACCCCTTTCGATAAGAATGATTTAAAGAAAATATAGAAATTACCCATGACTGAATATTTAAATGAAAAATATGAATTAGCGGAGAATTGCCCAGAGTTGAAACATTTTTAGCAGTTAGGTGATTAGCTTTGGTATATTGTCCGCAAGTATGGCTACTAACTAATTCAAAAACATATTTTAACTGATCATAAATTAACAACTATGAATAAAAACTCAAATTTGCGAGCCACAAGAAGCCATGGCACGATGATATCTCGTAACTCGATCCAAAACATTCTAAGTTTCTTCAATACTTACAAACTGACCCAACTTGACAACTAAACGATGATAATTACAAACAAGCAGTTTTCGTCTAGATATCCGCAAAACTAAGAATATCTTGTTAAAGATATCACCGTGGATTGTGATGCGTAGTTGGAATAAATCGAGAAGACGCTGAAAATGCATCTAGCTCTCAGCTAAGACTACTTTATGGTTCTCTTGGACTACGACATTGTTCGTTAGGATGATCATGCATCGTAAACAAGGACAGCCAGAAGAGAAATCAAATATGAAGAAGAGTGGAATTCTCAAAATGAGAAACTCACCATTCGAGCAGTTTACCAGCACTCTCCGTCTAATCTATTGATAGATCTGAAACACAGAATGGTAAACAAGTAGCAGTACTTGGAAGATCAATTGTGGGCCATTCTCACTTCTTTGGTCCAATCTTTGGCATATCTTGAAAATCAGGGAATAATCTATGGCGTCTTAGGCTTGGAAAGAATGCTCGTGACTACCGTCCCTTAATAATAAACATAGGATTATGAACAAAATTGCCAAGAAAAGAAATACTAACATTTGAGATATTTGAGTGAACTCAAAAGAAAAGTTATCAAATTATTAGATCCGAGTGCAGTTGCAATGGACCCTCTACAACTGGTCCCTAACCAACTCTATTCCCCATAAATTAGATCGTACAGTGGGAAAAGAAATCTCTCGGGTGGAAACGAAAGTCGATAAAGCATATTTAGTTCCGGTTATTTGCCTGTCGATATCGATATGTTTAAATCTGATGTTTATGTCCTTGGACTGTACATGCTGGAACTCGGTCTATTGGTGGATTTAACCATTGAAAGGGATATTTTGTATAGTGATCAAGGGTGGACCGGCAATTAGGGATCTCAGAGTCTCGGAAACATTGCGAGAAATCCGAATGAGAACGAAAACTATGAGTAATAAGAACTGGAAAACAACAGCAATGATAGCTTTAACCCTTCAAAAATCAATTCGAGTAGTTTTCTTGGAAGAAACTCCCAGAAAAATCGTGATTAACTACTAGTCAGTTAAAATGGAGCAGGAAATAATGGAGCTAAGGCTCTCAGGAGTGAACATTAGTTTCTTAATTTACAAAAAAAGGACTCAGCTAGCGATGACTCGAGACTCTTAGCCAGCAAAGATCAAAATATGGACGGAGTAATCCCATTACTAGGGCAGTTCTCATAGCATTACTCACAGGAGCTAACTTTGATATTATCAGCCATGCTGTCTCATTTGCCTAGTCAAAGACCTAATTTCACTGAAATTTACCAGGATTTATTAAGAATAAACTAGACAAAGGCTATTCCTGGCATAAGTATGGTTTTAGCAAGGAAAACACAATGTGGCTAAGAGGTGCTAGGTCACCCAATTAAAATCATGTAATCTGATTAGTAGTGCAAAAATGATAAACTATTTGAAATATAGACAGAAATGTAGTAAGAGTTGCCTGATCATGATTACGAGGATTATGACGGATATGAAAAGCAGAACAGTGGGAAAAGAATTAATATAAAGCATTCTTTGACAAAGAAATGTCAAGCCAGACCCAAGATCAGTGAATATGACCGAGCAAAGCATAACTTCTTAAGAGATGTAGTTCGAACTTAAACATGTAACGATAGATGCTTCAATGCGGAAAGTTCTGAGTAATATTATGGTTACGGATCTTAAGAAAGTTCCATGTAGCAATCTCTAGGATCTTATCAGTCTCAAGGCTGTCGCAAAAGAAAATGTCACTGTTAAAAACAATTTGTCACAAAAAAATATCAAAGATAAAAAAGCAGCATTTAGAGGAATTAAAATGTTTGCTACAAATGTTGTGATTGTGGTGAAACCAAAGTAGTGAATTATAGGGATCATGGGTAAGAAGACTCTGAGTTGAAATTCGGGAGTAGAAAAATAAAAAGGAAAAACTACACGAATAATTGTAGATATGATAGCAAGGGAAGAAATGGCAATTTTAGATATTTGTTGTAAGGAAGCAGTCTAAAAAAGGAAAAAAATAAGGTCCAGGAAAAATAAATCATCCAATTCAGGAATTCTTCGAAAGAATAGTCTGTCTAGTTCAGGCAGATTGAAGGAAGTGATGTGAAAAGAAACAGCGGTCAAAATAATTCAGTGGGAAGAAGGAGTAGTGAGCTGTGCCAAGAATGGGGACAAACTAAATAGTTTAAAAACATACTAAGGGGAGATCCCCGTCAGTAGAATCATGAAGTCGTGTAAACTTAGTAAGCTAAAAATGAAGTAACAAAATTGAAAAGCAAAATGATAAAAGCTGTTGCTGGTAAATAGATATTCCGTAATGAAAATGCAAACAAATAATAAAAATTCAATGGTGATTAGACCTATCACGTGTGTCATTCTAGGGGATAGTTCCTCAATAAACATGATAAAAATAGCATAAATCCTGGGCAACATCAGCAATGTGAACCTCAAAGAA
>JAOWAT010279844.1:0-18594 GCA_028571025.1 Longipedia americana
AAAAAAAAAAAAAAAAAATACAAAAAAATAAAGTAAGTAGAAAGCTGTAGATTTATACTACAGCTTTCTACTTACTTTATTTTTTTTTATTTTTTTTTTTTTTTTTTCCCATTTTTCTTCTATCCTCATCTGATATTCAGATTTTATAAGGATATTCTCTAGATGGAATATCTTCATACAACCACCTACTAAAAAAGATAGGGAATCCTATTGTCGCTACTTTTGTTATTTTTTTTGATTTTCCTAATTTTGCTGCCTTACCCTCTCTAACATATCCATTTGTAAAATTTTTTGAAAGCTGAACTGGGTCTAATGGTACTTTATTTATTTTAGGTTTTACTAGTTTTAAAGTAAATAGTGATCCTTGTAATCATTCATAAAATCAATTCATATATCACAATTTATTAGTATATTCACAAATAATTAAAGTAGGGTATATATTTCGCTTTTTTCTTCCAAATAAAAAAAAAAATTGATTTAAGCGCCAATTATTTAACAATTTATTTTTTTTTGATTGTTTTGAATTAGAATGAGTTCTTTGCCCTTTAGTAGGATAGCCTTTTATTAACCTTCAAATACTATTTAAGTTTATCATGTCTTTAAAAATTAAATTACTTAAAGCAATTTCAAAACTATTAAAATCAATAATATTAAAATTTTGGTTAAAAAAAAACTTAAAAAAAAATATTAAATTATTTGTATTTTGTTTAACATAAAATTCGTTAAAACTCAATAACTCAAAAAAATATGGTGTATTTTTATATTTTAGATAATTTAAATAATAAGATTCAAATAATAAATTATTTAAATAAGTAGTTGTTATTAATTTTTGTTTCAAAAATTTATTTATAATTAAATTTAATATACTTTAGCTAGGAATCGAACCTAGATTTTTAAAGTGAGAGTTTAATGTCTTATCCATTAGACGACTAAAGTTTTTTTTTATTTTATATAACTAATCTTTTTTTTATAAGAAAAAATTAATATTTCTGTATTACTTATACTTGAAAAGTAAAAATTTTTTATTAAATTAGATTGTTTTTTTTTATAAAAAAAAATAGATTTTGCTATTAAATTTTTTGTCCTATTTAAAATTGATTTTCGTAAGGTTTTTAATTTTTGTTTTTTTTTTAGCTTTTTAATTTCTTTAATATTTGATGTATTTAATCATACCAAATTTAATCTTATTTTTTATTAGTAAGAAAGTTTAAATATACATCCTATAATACCAGAAATAGTACGTAAATAAAATATTTTATAATTAAACTTTAATGACTTAGTTGTTGCAGAATATTTTCCTTTTTTATAAATTAGTTTTTTTTTTTTTCCTCCACCTTTAATAAATTTTCCTTTTAACTTTATAAAATAACCATTAATATTATATATTTTTTTATTTAACCAAAAAAAATTATATATAACATTATTTATAAAATAAATAAATGATAAAAATAATTTTAAAGATCGTTTTTCAATATTTTTTTTTATTCACTGAATTAAAAAATTTAAGTTTTTTGTTATAAAAGTAATTAAAAAAATTTCTGCTATTTCTTCTATATAAATAAATTTAAATACTCTTGGAATATTTTTTCTTATAAATAAAGCACATTTATTTAACTCTTCTATATAGATAATATTACTAACATTAACTATCTTTAAATTAAAATAAAATTTAGATATTTTTTTTAAATATAATCGTAAGGTGTATAAATAATTAATTAATACACTAGGTAATGTAAATTTAGGTTGATATAATAAATAGTTTAAAAAATATAAATCTTTAAAAGTAGTTAAATAAAAATTTAAATACTTAGGTTTTATGGTAAAAAAATGAAGATAAAGATTATAAAGAATATTTATATTATATAATAGTTTAAATTGTAATATTTGTATTTTAGAAAATGAGTTATTTTTTAAAAACTTTAACATATGTTTTTTTTTTAAAAAATTTTTAAAATAAGTTTTATTTAATTTTTTTATAAAAAAAAATTTATTATTTGTTATTAAAAAAAAATTTTTATTAAAGTTAAAAATTAAAATAAAAAGGTAGGGGGTAAAGAAAAATTTATTTTTTTTATTACAATAATCTACTATTAAATTATTTAAATTTAAAAAAAAAAAAATAAATTTATAAATTATTAAAAAATAAATTAATCAAAGTTTATAATTACTTTTTAATAAGGTTTTATAAAATTTAAGTATAATTAAATATTCTTCATCTTGTAAATTATTTAAATTACATAATAAATAATTTATATAGTTATTTTTATTTTTTTTTAACAAATTATATTTTACTTCAGCTAGGAATCGAACCTAGATTTTTAGGGTGAAAACCTAATGTCCTAACCGTTGAACGACTAAAGTTTTTTTTTTAAATTACAAGTAATAATAAACTTAATGCTAACTCCATTCCACCAAAAATTAAAAAACATAATGCAAGTCCTATTAAAAAATTATAACTATATAAACAGCTAACAATTAAAAATAATAAAAATAATAATATTACTAATAATTCACTGTGTAAAATTAATACTAATAAAGAATAATTTATAGCTGATAAGCTTATAAAAATAAAAAAAAATATTAATAAAAAAAATTTAAACCAATATAACATATATATTTAATTATTAAGTAGACCTAAATTTCCACCTATATAACTTTAAAACACTTGAATAATCTAGCTTATCTATATCTTGAAAATTTCTTAAATTATTTTTTAAATAAAAACCACTTAGTGTTAAATAATCAAAAACTATACCCTCATTTAAACTTAAAGTTGAATTATATATTCATCTATACAATCTAGTAGGGTTTTTTTTTTGGCTCATTCAAACTTTTGAATAAATAAGATATCTTGTATAGCTTGCTTTTTTTAAATTAGCATTTATTTTATTTAACTTTTTCAAATAAAAAAATTTAAAATATGTAAAACCTCTAAAATTTATAAATTGAAAAATATCACCTTTTTTTATACTCAGATCTTTATATACTCTATTATTATTTATATATATAAATCCATTTTTAATTATTAATGAAACCATATATCAACTAAAACCAAAATTATATGAACGTAATATATGGCTAATATTTAAAGATGAATATTTATTTAAGTAATTTTTTTTTATATGGCGTTTTAAAAAAGCTTTATAGCTAACATTTCGTAGGGTTTTTTTTCTACTTATATGATAATGAACACGTCGAGCTAAATATAATGGCTTTAATATAGATTTATCATTATTAAAATAATAAATTAAGCTTCCTAAATAATTTGATTTATAATTATATTTTTTAGCAAGATATAAGTTTGATGAATTAATAGATTGAAATTTTTTTAAAAGAGAATTAAATAATCATAACTTTCTTAGTTTTGAATTACTATTTTTAATAAAATAATATTTTAATAAATAATTTATTAATTTTTGTGAAGTCATTGTTCTTTGTAGTAATGAAAATGGTTTATAATAATATTTTATATATTTAGAAGAAAAATTATTAGTTTTTTTTAAAAAAAAAAATTTTATTATAGATTTTTTAAAAAAAGTAATTTTATACGATTTTTTAAATAAAATATTACTTTTTTTAAAGTAATTTAAGTTTTTAGAATAATTTTTAGCATTTACTTTAAGTGGAGTATAAAAAAAATTAAAAAAAAATTTTCCAAATTTAAATAAATTTAGGTAATTTAATTTAAGAAAAACTCCTCTAAAAAAATTTGAATAAACTACAAGAGAATTTGCATAAAAAAAAAAATATAATAAATAATTTACTTTTATAAGCTTGTTTATAAAAAATTTTTTAGATAGAAATTTTAAGTTTATATAAAATAAATTATTTAGAAGAAAAATATTTTTTAAAAAAATTTTTTTTTTTTTTCAAGCTAGTCTAGATTTTCTATTATTAGTTTTTTTTATTATATTTATATAAAATTTATTTTTTTTTAACAAACATTTTAATCAAATATATCTCTATATTTTCTTCGGATATGTGTTTTTAACTCTGGAGATTTTGCATATCCATAAATAGATCTTCTTTTACGCTTTTTTAAAGGCTCAAAATCATATACTCCTCGGATACAAGTATAATTAACTACAGGTAAATCTCTTGCTCCTCCTCCTCTAATTAAAACACGTGAATGTCTCTTGACAGAATGTCCTGAACCAGGTAAATATGATAAAACTTTTTTTTTTGATGTCATAAATGCTTTAGCTACAGGACGTCTTGCTGAATTCGGTTTTCTTGGGGTACAAATACGTAATCTTAATACAGTTGCTTTTCTTTGAGGGGAATTTTTTAATTTTGGTTTATTTAATTTTTTATAAAAAATTTTATTTAATTTTAAAAATGATTGTTTTTTTGTTGCCAAAAATAATATAAAGTAAATATTATCTATCAATTTCTCCAAAAACAATATCAATTGTTCCTATAAGCGCAGCTAAATCGGCTAAATAGTGTCCTTTACATAATTTTGGTAAAGCTTGTAAGTTAAAATAACTTGGAGATCGTATTTTACAACGTAATGGATTAGTAGATTGGTTACTTACTAATGATACTCCAAACTCTCCTTTTGGAGATTCAATTAAAATATTAGTATAATTTTGTGGAATAATATAACCAGAATGCCAATTAATAAAATGGCTAATTAAATCTTCCATGCTTGTATAAGAACTAGATATATAGCTTTTATTTAATACTGTTAAATCTAATATATTATTACTAATTTTTAAGCTATTAAAGTTAGTATAAATATTTAATAATTTATTTATAATAAAATTTACTATAGATAAACTTTCACCCATTTCTAACATACGAATTAAATATCTATCATATGAATCTCCATTTATACCTAAATAACTTTGCATATTTATATTAGAGTACCCTGAATAACTATCTAACTTAGATAGCCTTAAATCTCTTTTTAAACCAACACTTCTAGCTAATACTCCTGTTAAACTATAAGAAGTACAATCTTGATAATTTAAATTACCTATATTTATTAATCTTTGTTTTCAAATCTTATTATATGTTAAAACATTATGCATTTCATTTAATGTAATAAAACAATTTTTTACAAAATATAATATATCAATTAATAGTGTTTTATCAAAAATAAAATTAAATGTATTAATAGGTCTATGAAATGCTGCATGCATACGAGCTCCACTAACTCTTTCATAAAACTCCATTAATTTTTCTCGTTCTTCAAATGCTCAAAAAATTGAAGACATACTACCTATATCTAAAGCATGACATGCTATAGCTAAAAAGTGATTTAAAATACGAGTTAACTCATCAAATAAAACTCTTAAGTAATTAATTGAAATATTTTTATTTGTAATACCTAATAAAGATTCAATTGCTAAACAATATGTATGCTCTTGGCTCATCATAGATACGTAATCTAACCTATCAAAATAAGGTAAGGTTTTTTCATAAAATTTTGTAGTAGCTAAATATTCAGTTCCTCGGTGCAATAATCCTATATGCACATCTGCTCTTTGTATTATTTCTCCTTCAAGTTGTAAAACTAATCTTAAAACACCGTGGGCTGCTGGGTGTTGTGGTCCAAAATTTATTATTATAGATTTTTTTTTATAAATTTGTTTATATAATGCTCATGTATAGAATAAACTTCGATTCATTAAGATTTAACAATTATGCTTTGCAATTCAATTTCAGGGACTTTTTTCAGGTGATTTACTTTTACATCTGCCTCCATTAGGATGATCAACAGGATTCATAGCAACGCCTCTTACCTTTGTTTTAAATTTTTTTTTTAATGGAGAGCTATACTTACCAAGTGTAAATTTGTTTAACTTTATAGAAGATAACTTTCCTAGAATTACTAAATTTAGTTTTGTTATAAAATACTTTATTTTAGATGGTAATAGAATTATACCTAATTTAAATTTTTTTGCTGCCTTCAATTTTACAGAATAAGTTCCGCTGCTTAGACTAAAGGTAAATTTATTTTTTTTATTATTTTGAATATAACAAATAGGTGAGTTATATGGTATCATTTTAAAATAATATAATGCATTAATATAATAATTATTTTTTTGTCCTCATTTAAACAAAGGTTGTATATTTAATTTTATACCAGGATATATTGTAGTAAGTCCAGGATAAATAATAAATTGTTGATATATATTTTCTAAAATAATATATTCTTTTTTTTTTAATTTACTATAAATAAAATATAATCCTATATAGCATTTATTTTTAAAAATATTTGATAATACTTTAATATTTATACTTTTTTTATAGTCTCGAATATGATAAATTAAATTTTTTCCTTTAAATACTTTATTATTTTTTTTATGCTTTAATTGTCGTAATAAATATTTAAATTTTATCTTTAAGCTATCAAAATATGTAATACTAGTAAAAAATCTTTTAGATGGCAATATTGGTAAATAATTTTTTTGTTTCAAAAATATAAAAATTAATTTAATATAAGTTGTTGTAGCTTTAATACACCATAAAATAATGCTTCTGCAGTTGGGGGACAACCTGGAATATATAAGTCAACAGGTATTATTTTATTACAACCTTTTACTACAGAATAAGAATAATGATAGTATCCACCACCATTAGCACAGCTACCCATCGAAATAACCCATTTAGGATTTGTAACTTGCTCATAAATTCTTCTTAAGGCTGGCGCCATTTTATATGTTAGTGTTCCAGCAACAATAATTAAATCAGCTTGTCGGGGTGTCGCTCTAAATATAACACCAAAACGATCAAAATCATAGCGGCTAACTGTAGCATGCATCATTTCAACTGCACAACAAGCTAAACCGAATGTTAGTGGAAAAAATGATCCATGTCGAGCTCAATTTATTAATTTTGACAATTTACTTATTATAAAATTTAATTCTATCAAAAATTCTTAATATTAAATTATATGGTTAAATTTAATACTATTAAATAGCTATCAGTAAAAAAAAAAAAATTAAAAAAAAGAAAGAAAGAAAGAAAATTAATAAAAAAAAGAAGATTATAAAAATATAAAGATACTCCATTAGAAATAACAGTTAAATTTAAATTTTCTGTATAAAAATATTTCGATTTTAAAGCTCATTTATAGTTTAAAATATTATCAAGCAATAATGGGTTTATATAACTTCAATTTACCTTATATTTAAATATATTTAAGTAAAAAATCATATTAACAAAAAAAAAGAAGAAAAAGAATATAGTAGTAAAAAAATATCAATAATTTCATAAATATATTATGAAATTAAATTTTATAAAAAATAAACCGACTGGGGGTAGGCCTGAAAATAAAAAAAAACATATATATATTAGATTATTTGACAATGTATATGTTTTTATATAATTAAATATAATATTAAATGAAAATTTTGAATAAAAAAAAAGTGGTAAAAAAAATAAAATTACTGTTAATAAAATAAATAAAGTTAAAAAATAATATAATAAGTATAGTGTTATAAATGTAAACTGCATTAAGTTTAATATAATTTATATAAATATATTTTATAAACTTTTAATTTTAAAGTTAAAAGTTTGCTTTCTGAGCTTGGTTGTAAAAAAACTTCATGCCACAATGCTAAAAAGCTAGAGTCTCATTTTTTATAATATAATTTTAAACATTGCACTAATAAACTTAATCACCTCCATACTAAAATATAACGTCTTTTTAATTTTACATATCGAATTCAAGTTTTAGGGTGTTTCTTATGTTTAATTTTTTCTAATCTAAAAAGTGATAATCATTGCTTTGATCATAAAAATAAAGAAAAGTTTAAATCATAATATAACAGGTCTTTTGATAAAGAAAAAAAAAATAATGAAAAAGTATTTAATTTTTTTTTATTATATAATAATAAAAATAACCTATAAGTATATGTAGTTTTAAAATAATAATATTTAAATAAACCTTTTTTCACTAAACAGCCACTTAAATGTCGAGTTGGTGTATACTGATTTTTTATAAATGCATGTTTTTTATTTAAAATTAATTTATCTTCTTGATAATATCTTAGATAAGCTAGACGATTAATACAAAAATTATAAACTATAGAATTAAGTATCATAAAAATTAAAAAAAAAAAATAATAATAATAGCTAAATATATATAAAAAAAAATAAATAAATAAATAATAAATTTTCAATTTAAATTTAAAACTTGGTCAATTCTATATCTTGGTAAAGCACTTCTAAATAATATGGCTAAAACAACTAAAATAATACTTTTTACTAACAATACTAACATAAAAATACTATTAATAAGATTAATAAAGTAGAAACTGTTATAATACTACTAACTGCTAAAAAATGATATATAGTTGATATTTTAAAAAAAATAGAAAAAATAAGTACAAAAAATAATAAAATATAAAAAACAAAATTTATATAAGTAAAAAACTCTATAGTTACTGGTTGTAAAAAAAAAAAAAATAATAATAATAAATTAAAAAAAATAGTTATAATTGAGAAAAAAAAAATAGAAATACTATTTAAATATTGATACAATCTAATTTTAAAAAAATGAAACCCTGAAACCCCTATTTTAAAAAAAAAAGATACTATAATAAAAAAATAACTATATATTATTTTTTCTATAGAAAAAAAACTTAATTCCTTAAAATCTAAAGTTCCTACTGATTTAGTTATTAAACAACAACCTAGTCCATATAAAATTGTTGTAAAAAACGAATTTCATAAATAAAATAATATAAAATTTTTATACTGTTTAATTGTTAAATTTATATATAAACTATTATTTTCTAAAAAAAAAAAATAGTATACAACTGAAAATAGTTCAAGAATAAACAAAAATAATAATAAATTTACTTTAAAATTTAAAAAAGTTGAAAACATTAATAATAAATTTAAAATAAATATTAAATAATTAAATAGCTTTTTAAAAATTTTTATAATATAACTATTTATATACAATACTAATATATAGATTAATAAAGTAAAAATTAATAAGTTAAATGAATTTAAATAAATATTAAAATTTAACATTTTAAAAGAAAAATAAAAATAAAAAATTAATAAAATATAAACTTGATTACTTAGACTAAAAGTTTGGTAGTTATTATTTAAAGTAAAACTTCGTTTTTTCTTCTCATAGGATATTATCCATAATTTTTTATAAAAAAAAAAAATTATGGATTCAAAATGTAAATAAAGTAATAAACTTAAATATATGCTTAAAAATAATGAGTAGCCCGCCATTAAATTAATTTTTTTATAGTTTTATAGTATCTTTTTTTTATTCTACGAGTTTTATAAAAAATTGTAGAATATGATTTTCTTAAAATAATATTTATAGGTATTACCTCAAGTATGGTATGAAAATTTATAATAAAATTATATAAAAAATAATTATAATTTTTTATTATTAATGTTGTTGTATCTTCAAATAATTCAAAAAAATACTGTCAATATAAAAGAAGTATTGGTGTTATACTAATAATAGAACGTTTATAAAATTTTATCTTATTAAATTGTCAGCGTAAAAAAACTCCTGAAGATAATGTTTTATGATAATTTATTTTTAAATGATATAATGAAAAATTTAATTGTTTTTTAGGTAAAGTTATAAAAAAAAAGGTAAAAGGTAATAAATTTTCGGATAAGCTCAGATGATTAAATTTTAAGTTAAAAGAAAAAAAATATAAATAATAATTTAACAATTTTTTTAAATTTTTTTTAAATAAAATTTTTTTTAAATAAAAGTAATATCAATTTTTTTTTAACAAAAATTAAATTTGTCAGTCTAAAGCTGAATAAACATAATCAATTAATAAAGAACAAATTAACCATAATATAAATATTATAAATAAAAATAATATATTAATATTTATAAGCAAAAAATTTAAAGATAAAGGGATTAATATTAGAAACTCTCCATCATAAATTAATAAAAATAAAATTAATAAAATATAATTTATAGAATAATTAATTTTATAATTTGTTAGAGATTTAAAACCACATTCATAAAAATTTAATTTATAATTATAATACTTATTTGAATAAAATCATTTTGCACTAAATGTTATTATTCAAAAAATAAAAGAAAAAAAAATAGCGTTAATAATAATTAACAATAAAATAGAACCTACCACTAATAATGTTAATAGCAATAATTTAATTTTAAATTACATTTAAAATTAAAATACTTAATAAATTTTTGTATAAAAAAAATAGAATAAAGTTTAAATTCAATTACAATATAATTTATATATAATTGTGTAACTAAACGCACTAATTTTCCTACGCCTGCACCCATTCGTGCATTTTTAGATTTCATAGAACAAATATAATTAAGTTTTAGTCGTAAATAATATTTAGGTTTATAAAAACGCATTTTTACTTTTGCAAAACGTCTTCTACAAAATTTTTTTATAAAGCGGATAAATACTAAATCAAATCTTTGTTTTTTTAATGATTTAACACCTATGCTTCCAAACTTAAATAAATATTTATAATTATAAAGTTTAAAAGATCTTTTTTTAAATATATGTTTTTTTTTTATATAATAATCAACTAACAAAAACTTAATTTTAAAAAAAATTATGATCTTAAAAAAAGTCCAAAAAAAAAACTTAATAAAAACATAAAAAAAATTCACCAAAGTTGGGAAAATTTAAATAAAAATCTATAAATTAAACTAAAAATTGTAAAAATTACTGTAATATTTATAAATAAGCTAAAATAAAAAATAACCCTTGCGGTTTGCCTATTTCTAGAATATCTACTTTTATTATAAGATCTTGTACGTCTTAAAAAAAAAAATTCTACCAAATTAATATATAGTTAATTTATAATATCATAAAAAATATTTGTATAATTTATAGTATAAGTAGAAAATTCAATATTTTTTTTTAGTAAAGTATAATCAAGTAATAGCCTTCTTGTATCAGACAAATTAAAAAAAAATATTCCTGTAAACTCAGAAATTTCCCGCTCTAATCATACAATAGATCGTATAAAATTACTTAAGCTTTTTACAATTTTATTATTATTATTAATAAGCACATTAATTGATAATTTTATATTATAAAAAAAATAAGATAAAGTATATATTAAAGATATATGTTTTTTTTTATTAAAGTTTATACACTCTAAAATTGTACTTCTATTATAAAAAAAATTATATAATAAATTAACAAAAATACTAGAATTATTAAAGTTTGTAACTTTAAAAAAATAGGTAGTTGAGTAATTAGATGTGTTTAAAAAAATTATATTTTTATTTGTTGCATTAGATGATAAATAAAATAAATCATAAGGAAAACTATTAAGTTTAATTTCAATATAATCTAAATTTGAAAGAAGTATTTTTTTAAAATTTTTATTATATTTATTTTTTAAAAAAGTTAAATTTTTTAACTTATTTAAAGTGTTTGTTTGATCTATCAAAACTTATATTATAAAAAAAATATAAAAAAATTTAAACTAAATAATATTATTAATGTAAAAAATATAAATTTTCGGTCTTTATTTAGCATATCTACATTCTTACATTGTTTTAAATGATCACTTACACTACCATAAAGACATTGAACTCAACATTTAACAAACCCTATACCACCAAAAAATAAAGCAAAAAAAAAAATAACCATTCCAAAAAATCCTAAATTTGTAATTAATAAAGAGCCAATATGTCACTCAATTATAAATTTAGATGTAATAGGCATTCCCAAAAAAAAAATTATCATAATTCAGATATAAACTCTTAATAGAGTATACTGTGTTCCAAAACCTCCAAGTAAAATTAAATTCCTAGTTTGTGCTCTTTTTTGTACTTGATCTACTAAAAAAAACATTAATGTAGATAAAATACCATGTAAAATTATAAAAATTAATATTATATTATTATATATTGATGGTAAAAGTAATACACATAAAAGTAGCATATTCATTTCTTGAATTGTTGCAAATGCTATTAACTTTTTTAGATCTAATTGTACTCACATTTTTACAGAAGCTTCAACTATACAAAAACTTATTCATATTATAAAAAAATATTTTAAGTTATAGCTATTAAATAATAAATTAATATAGTAAAAACAATAAAGAGCTGTTTTTACTAAAAAACCGCTTAAAAACATTGAAAATCCAGCAGGAGCTTCTACATGAACTTTTGTTAATCAATAATGAAATGGGAAAATTGGTAGTTTTATACCAAACCCTATAAAAAAAGAAATATATAGAAATCAAGCTTCATAATATGTAAATTTTTTCAATATTAAAATTTTATAATCTAAAGTTTCATAAACTGAATAAATATAAGCAAAATTAAATAAAACTAAAAATGATCCAAATAATGTTCATAATAATAAATAATAAACTGCTTTATCAACTTTTTTTACATAACCTAAGATAAAAACAAAATATATTGACGGTAAAAAAATTAATTCAAAACTAATAAAAATTATTAATAAATTAGATGAATTTACCATAATTGTTGTACATACTAAAAAAAACATAAAATAACTTGCAGAAGTTCCCTTACTAAATAAATCCCTATCACCTAAATAGTATAAAGTTAATATTGTAGTAAAGTAACATAATATTAATAAAGTATAGCCTAAATTATTTACATATATTCCATAGGTACGATAATTTAAAACTTCTAGAAATAATTTTACGCTAGCAGTATGAGCAATTAAATAAGAAAGTCATGCTTTCATAAAAAAAAGATAAATACTAAATTTAATTAATACTAAAAAAAAATTTAATATAAAAACATTTTGTATAATTTTTTTTAAGAGATCAACTGTATTAGAATTAAATAAATAAGAAACTACCTTTAATTTTAATAAATTTAATAGACAAAAAGATATAAAAAAAAAAAAAATAGTAATGTTAAAAATATTAGAATAAAAAATATAAAGATACTCTGATAAAAAAAATAAACACATAATTTTTTATTATAATACTTAAATAAAGTATTTTTATGCCAATAAAAGGAATTGAACCTCTTACCCCCAGATTTTCAGTCTGGTGCTCTACCAATGAGCTATACTAGCTTATTTATAGACTTAAATATCTTTTATACATGAAAAACTTTTCTGGTTTTTTCATATAAAATGATGTATAAAAAAAGAAAAACAGTCAAAATGAAATTAAAAAATAAGCGCCTAGTTGAATTAAAATTAAAATAAGTAAATGTAAAAAGTAATATAAGTAACTAAATAAACCTAGTAAAATAACGCTTAAATAATAAAGTCCAGAATTTAATTGATACTGGTTACTAAAATTAATTAGAGTATAATCAAAATTAAAAAACGTTTGTAATAAATTAGTAAATGGTGAATTATAAATTCATTCAAATAATTCAAAATATGCTCAAAAAATTAAAATAAAACGGATATTTTGAACTATAAATCTAATAAACACTACTAATGTTCCAATTAAATCAAATAATACTTCAACTATTGTATTAGTATTTTTACCTACACCTCGAATATAAGTTGCAAATAATAACCCAAAATTTATAACGGAGCTTAATGGAATACATAAAACAAAAAATACTAGTATAAAAAATCCAATTAAAATAAAATTTAAGCTTGTAATAAATGAATTCATAAAAAATATTGTAGTTAAAAAGTATCAACTAAATAAAATTATAAATAGAGAGATAAAGTAAAGTGCATCATCGACAGATCCTACTTCTTCTTCTGTTTCTAAAAATATAAAAAATTTTGAAAATATTATATTATTAATAGTAAAGGTTTTTTTTATTGTATTACGGCTAAAAATTATTAAATTAAAAAAAAATATAAAAAAAAAGCTATACTTAATTAACGAAGTTAAAATTATTAAATAATAACTATTTAATGTACATACTAATAATTTTGATTTTACAGGTAAAATAGTAGCAATAGAAAAGTATAAATCTTTTTCAAGTTGAAAAAATAAATTATAATTAGACCATACTATATAATCAAAAATTGAATTATTATTATATAATCAAGTATATGCAAACTGATCTGCAATATGATAGTTATATAAATTATCAAGTCGAAATGGGTGAAATCAAGCTATTAATAGCTTTGCAGATCAACTTAATGTAGTTAAGTCTAATAAGAAATCATGAGTTAAATAAGATATTGTATTTTGTAAGTATAAATTTATACAAAAAAAAATACTATCTAAATAATTAACATAAGAATTTATTCCAATTTCTAAATTATTATAAAAAAGTAACATTTTAACTTAAGTCGTGTTTAGGAATCGAACCTAACGAACCATGGGTTATGAGCCCTGGGTAGACCTCCGCACGACTATATAATTATTTAGTTTAAAAGACTATCACTTTTTTTTGTATATTTTTCCAAATATTTAACTATTTTTTTTTAAATTGCTTAGGTACTTCAATCGCCTTTACTTACCTTTAAATAATTTATAAATATGCTTACTAAAATGTTTTTGTTCAGCATATAACTTATATTAAATATTTTCTACGAATAAGATTTATCTACTCTAAAGCTTCTAAAATATTTTTAAGCTATTTCATATAATCTAAATTTTAGGCATTCTTTTAATGCAATTTTTAAGCTAATATTTTAACAAAAGGGGTAAGTTGGATTCGAACCAACGGCGGTTTCCCAATAGATTTACAGTCTACCGCTTTAACCACTCAGCCATTACCCCTTATCGAGAGAAACAGGAATCGAACCCATGACAGTAGTTTTGAAGACTACAGTTTTACCATTAAACTATTCTCCCTTCTTATATAAATTAGCTTTTTTAGGCAAAATATATAAATTAAATTTCTCCGAATATTTCTAATCTTTTAAAATTTAAACATATTTATCTTTATAATCTATAAATTACCTATTTAAAAAAAAAAATTACGGTATTCCTAATTAATTTTAGTTATTATTTGAGGCGTAACAACACTACTTACATTTTTTAATAATAGTTTATAATTGGCCTCGCGTCCCCGGTCCTCTCGTACTGAGGTAAAAAATAATTTTTTTTTTAATAAATACAGTAGATAGGGACCAAACTGTCTCACAACGTTTTAAACCCAGCTCACGTACCACTTTATTCGGCGAACAGCCGAACCCTTGGCAGCGTATGCTCCACCAGGATGTGATGAGCCGACATCGAGGTGCCAAACAATCTCTTCAATAGGTACTCTCAGAAATTATTAGCCTGTTATCCCTTGCGTATCTTTTATCCGTTGATCGATTTAAATTATAAATCGGGTCATTATGGTTGATTTTCATCCTTAAAATACTTGTAAGTATTTTAATCAAACTTGGTTAAGATCATTCCTCATTCTCTTTTTTAATAAAATAAACCTAGTTTTATACTCACCTCCGTTACTTTTTAGGAGGTAGCCGCCCCAGCTAAACTGTCTTTCAAACATATTATTATTATTTTTTATAATAATTTAAAAATAATTATAAAAAGTAGTTTTTCATTTATTATAATATTACTACATACCTATATTTTAGTTATTATTTTTTAAAAATTTGATAACAGTAAAGATGCAAAGGGTCTTTCCGTCTAGCTGTATATTAACGCATCTTCACGTCTAATTCAATTTCATAAAGTCAATACTAGAGACAGTGGGGCAGTCGTTACACCATTCGTGCAGGACGGAACTTACCCGTCAAGGGATTTTGCTACCTTAGGACCGTCAGGGTTACGGCCGCCGTTTACTGGGACTTATAGAATTAATAACACTAACTCACTTCATCTTGCAGCACTGGGCAGGTGTCAGACTTTATACATCATATTTCTATTTAGCAAAGTCTTATGTTTTTATTAAACAGTCGCTACCCCCTTATATAATATTACATATGTTCTTTTTCTCCCGAAGTTACAAAGATAATTTGCCGAGTTCCTTTAGTATTGTTCTCTTTTTTGTTTTTACTTTCTTAGCTTGTTAACTTGTGTTAGTATTTGTACGATAAATTATTAACTAACCTTTTCTAATAAATTTTAATAAACTAAATATTTATATATTTAGTTTATTAAAAAATATAGAGTTAATTACTTCATCATATTTTATTATTATAAAATATTTAGAGATCGTCGTCTAATATAGTCAGATTATCTTAACTATAAAACCATGTTAACATTCAACATATTTGATTTGCACAAATAATCTATTACTCATGTTAGCATTATTAATATTTATTTCTCCAATTAATTTTCCAATTAATCTTCATCGAATTAAAACACACTCCGCTACCTAATATATAGTTTCAGTAAAAATCATTTTTGCTTTAATTTATAGAGATAAATATATATAATTATTAATAAATAAAATAAAAGGTACTTGAACTTTTACGTTTTCTTTAAAGGATAGCTGTTTCCAAGCCTACCTCTTTACCTTAGTATTAAATTACCTCTTTACTAAATAGATTTTTTTAACAACTTTAACTTATATTCTGGGCTGTTTCCCTCTTGACATAAAACCTTTGCGCTAAATGTCTGTCTTAATTTTTTTTAAATAACCTATTTATAAATTATAAAAACACCTCGCAGTCTTTTTATTTTATTTTACCTGATTAAAAAAAAAAATTAGCTCTACTTAAATAGATTTCGCGGAGAACCAGCTATAACTAAACTTGATTAGCCTTTCACCACTAATAACAAATCATCTCAAAATTTTGCAACATTTACGAGTTCAGCCTAGTGCTTGTTCATTATTAGGTCGTTTAGTTTCGGGTCTATAAACTTAAACTATTATATTCTCACTATGCTTTCGCTTGCTTAAGCATATAACTCGCTAACCCATTATACAAAAGGTACAGTAAAATAAAATACTTTACTTGATTAATGCATTAAAATTCAGAATCTTTTCATAGTAATAATACTACTTTTCACCTTTCTCTCACGATACTTTTTTCTATAAAATTTAGATTTTATTAGCAAATTATTCAACCCTTTTCATGGCCTACTAAATATTATATAGTATTTTATTATTTAAATTTAAATGAAAAAAAATAAAAATTGTAAAAAAAAAAATAATAAAATAATAATTATAATATTTTTTATAAAAAAAAAATTTAAATTAAAATTATAAACTTTTAATTTTAATTTATTAGATAAAAGAATAAAAAAATGAGGATATATTATAGTATATATTAATGTTGATAAATTTAACTTTAAAAAAAAAATATTATAGTAAAATCTTATTGTTGGCCTATATATATAATTATTAAATACTTTTTTAAAAAACTCCAAAAAAAAATATTATTTATAATAAAAAAAAAATACTATACATATAACCAAAAAAAATTAACTGAATTAAAATCATTAATAGTAATCTTAAATATGATAATTTAAGATAATTTACAATAAAAAAGGTTAATTTAGTATAAATAAAATATATATTAACAGCTATATATTCAATTAAATACTTATCTCCAAAATATAAACTAAAATTTTTAAAAATATAATAAGCAAATTTTAAAAATATTCTTTTAAAATAAAAATCTAATAAAAGTCCGGTTTTTAAATTACGATAGCATGATCAACTATAAAGATAATTTAACATAATAAATTTTTAATATATATTATTTAATATATATATAATTTTGTTGGTTGATGAAAAGAATTAATTGTTGATGAAAATTCTAGTGATAAGTTTAAAATTTTTTCATTTTCTTGTGTTGACTTATATTGTAAATCAAAATACTTAGATAAAGATCCACGATAATACATAGAAATAAAATAATATTGATAGTTATAATAATATATATAAATTGTTCCTGGAATATATAATCGAGATTTATCTGATATATAATAGTTTAAAAAATTATTTAATAATCTTAAATTTTGTTTTACTAAATTTCTTAATTGAGAAGTAAAAATTGTTTTTTTATAAAAAAAAAATTTATTAAAAATATTTACATTTCAAAGAAGTTTTGTATATAAATGTATTTGTAAGTAAAAAGCATTAAAAAATGTTAAAAAAAAAAAATATAAACTAATACTTAATCACCGCGAAATATTATTATGTATAAATGTATGTCAAGTAAGAGAAACTAATAGCTTATTAATTCGTGGGGTGCTTGTTTGTGCCAAATCTTAATTAAGTTTAAAAGTACGTAAAAAAACTTTAAAATTTGCTTGTCTGGTTAAAATTTGCTTTCTTAATAAATTAATATTTTTTTTTTTTTTGTTAATATTAAATAATGTAAACTTTAAATTTAAATAAAAAAAAATAAAAAAAATACTAAATAAACCTAATAATAAAGTAAGGCTAATTACAATAAAGGGGTTTTGTATAAAAAAAAAATAGTAAAGTAAAAAAAAATCACCACTAGTGATGAGATAATTTAAGGTATATACTGAATCCCAACTATATTCAATACTGTTAAATTGAGTAATAATTAAAAAATTAATAAAATTAGCAACTATAAAACTAAATTTATAAAAATTTTTACTTTTAGCCTTAACATATAATAAATTATAATAGATTTGTGTATATAATAAATAAAAAACAAAAATTAACATAAATTCAGTTAAAAGTAATACTAAAATAATACCATCCAAATTATGTAAGAAACCTCAAATAGAAGTTAATATTAAAATTAAAAAAAAATAAAAAAATTTATATCTTGGTAGTAAAGTAAAAAAAAACCC
>JAOWAT010279955.1:0-40166 GCA_028571025.1 Longipedia americana
ACTATTCTTAGCAACGATAAATATGCCGCCCTGTTTTAAAAAATTCACAATGAAAAGAAACGATAAGCAAGATATCACAGTCAGATCTAGGCCTAAGCCGTTCAAGATGCTGTAAAAGACGCAATCATGAATAAGCTTCAGCTATAGTAGGTCAAAGACAAATTCTAGAGCAAATTCAAGAAAAATTTCATTGCAAAAAAAGCATCTTTGATTAAACCTTAGATTAAAATCCATCAAAATTAAGATAAAATCAACAACTTCTTCACCGATCGGAATCATATCGTCAAATTGATCGAAGATTGCAAATTTACCAACTTCCATCTCAAAGACATATAAAAGGGAAAAACCAATATCGATTATCTCACGAAACTGGACAAAATAGGCTCACATCGCAGGGTAACTTCTAACAGACGACATTCTTAATCCTTGTTTGTCAGATGCAATTAATCAAATTACTTGAATTAGAAGAAAAAAAACTATATAAAACATGACTAGTGGCTAGAGTCTTGCGAAAACAACGGAAAAAAGAACGTCAGTTATCGTCTGAAAAAAAACTACCAACTTAAAGATTTTGCAATGCTACAATAACACAAAAGAATCGCACTCTCTAAACCTTACACTGGAAACATTTAGTAGTAGCTAACCTTCAATTTGAAGTATAAACTGTTTTTAAACCACGCCTTTTGTTCATAAACCCACAAAATATTCTACGACTATATCCCAGAAAAAGAGTTTTCAAGATTGAGCTAGATAATCGAAACCGCAGACATCTCAGTCGACAAAAAGTCAATAGACAATTTTATCAATATAATAACCAGAAATAAAACAAAAAAACTGCTCAGATTTGAAGATTTTAACGAACTGCTATAGAGAATAGACTAAGAGCAACCGTAACGAAATATCATCATGTCCGTCCAATAAAAACATCCGCAGTTATTTGTCGACGGAACGTAATCAATGTATACCATTTAACTATGACAGGGAGGAAACCAGAAAGAACGTACTCAAAATCATGTAAAGAGATAAATACACGGTTATATTAAACCTTATGTTTAACTCAAATCCCAATAAGCTAGTCTGCTAAAAATTCCTGTAGATTAGATCAATCGCAGACATCTTTAGAACGTTCAAAATGATCCCACAAATTGTATGGACCGATAAATTTATCTATAGCTGCATGTGGAACCTGAAAAGGAGATAAGGGATTTCTTTCTAAGAACTATGCTAAATTTTAATACACTACTGTCTCAAAGATTAAAATTGGAAAACTAGTCTGAAAGCAATCAAAGATCTCGATCTCCCAGTCAAACTTTTAAAGTGAGATATTATTCTTTTATATATTTTTTTTTAAAAACTACGTTCATAATAAAAGAATATTAGAAATCAGTTCAAAAGCCTTCTAAACAGTTTAGCTATCCTTCGCATACTCAACCGAAACTTAAAAGAAAAATTCCTGCTTCTGCAGTTGCTCAAAAGCATACTATTTCTCCACCAAAATCTTGAGTAGTTCCAAAATATGCGGGTCGGTGTCATTCAACTCCCCTACAAACTACTCCAAATCAATAACCCCATTGAAGTCCTTGTCAAACATCTAATACATAATCGCCAGATCCAGAGGCTGCACTCCTGGCATTAGCCATTCCATCACCTGCTCAAATTTATCGAAATCCAAGGATGGGGATTTGAATCTAAAAAATACCCCTATTAACTTTTCAGCTTGAATATTCTGGCTTAGTATATCCAAGGAATTTGCCGCTCTTTCATATCCAGCTCTCCACTCTTAGGCAATATGGAGCAATCTTCCTTAGAAAATTTAGTGCTAGAATACTTAAATCCATGATAATCTGTTCACCTCCTCAAGTTTTAAAGCCTAGGTGATAAAGTTTTTTGCAGCTTCGCTGATTTTGACTTTACTGGGAAAAGTCAAAGGTTTGTTAAGAATGTTAGCGAGAAGTTGAGTTGGGTGAGTTCCATTCCAAGGGTGTATTCCAAATAACAGTTCATAAAAAACTATTCCTAAACTCCAAATATCGCATTTTGAGCTGTATCTCATCGCTTGCAAAATTTGAGGAGGCATGTACAAAGGAGTGCCAACCACACTCTGATTTAGTTGTCTTTGACTTTGCACCTTCTTTGCTAGTCCAAAATCGGCCAATTTAACAATACCTTTTTCAATCAACAGATTTTCAGGTTTCAAATCCCTAGAATAAGAAATTGCTAACCTGTGCAAAACCGCAGATTTGAGCAATTAAGAAAATGCTAGACAAATCGACTCAATACATTTAATCGCATCCTCCTCATCTAATTTCTTCCTCTCCTTTAATATCTAAACTATTAAACCTCTATCCTTACCCCTCTGATAGTCCCATCCTTGCAAAGTTCTTGTATGATATAAAAATTATGTTTCGTTTCTAAGACCTCCACAAATCTATAGACATTATTATTTGTTTTTCATACTCGACAATGTTTGGATGTTTTAGCGTATTATGAATAACCAGTTCCAGACGCATAGCCTTGACCAAATATTCGTCGGATTAAACTTGAAAATAGCTAGGACAATTTACTTTTGCTTTTCTGGATTATTTTGACCGCATAGGTCTGCTTGGTTTACTTATGCTAGCATTGATAAACCTCTGCAAAATTTCCCTTCCCCAGCATCTTGTCATAGTCAATGATGTAAGAGTCTATTTTTTTTAGATTGTTTTGCATCGCTATGAAAAAAAACCACCCTACTAAATTATTCAGAATGTATTAATTTACTTTTTTTCAATATCGATTCTGATTCATTCAAAGTATGTGATAATTCTGATACAATTGGATAAATTAATGAATTATCAGGATTTTCTTTTCTTTAAATAAAGTAGCTAAATCATCAAATTGTTCATTCTCATTGGGGCAATCTTACCACCATTAACTCCATTTTTGTTAGCTTATCCATACTTTCAATAAGTACTTTCGAACTAAAAACTTTTTATAAGATATTTTTAACAATTGACTCCTACTTCCACAACTACTCTTATCCTGTGGGGAAACCATATTACATGAAATTATTAAATTTATCGCAGATATATATTACTTTTATTTCACATTCTCACGTTCGATTTTTTAAATATCGAGAATATATCACAACCTTAATCATACTGGGTAATTCATATCACACATTTTCCATTTTCCCACCTTTCTACCAATCAAGATACTCAGACTTCTAAGCAGCTTTATACTAATCAATCAACTCACCAACAGCATTTTTACTCTAATCAAACTCATCCAAAGAATCTTTAAAAATATGCTACTTCTTATAATTATCCAAAAAAGCCTTCCTCGTCCATATCTTTTCATACTCCTGAATTATTTTCCCAAACAACTAAATATTATTAAAAAAATTACGTGATGAATACTAGTATGGTTTGCCATCATCAATCCACTAACCTTATGTGAACTTTACACATATGGACTCTTCTTACTTAATGCCACCTGAATAGAAGCAGGTCCCCAATCAATAAAACTAGCCATCCTCCTCTCACGAATTCTTTGCAATGATTTATGGATCTGAGTCGCATCCACCTCCCCTTGAATAATATTTAGAATCGATAAATACTTCCCTTTACGAGTAGGAGCACTCACCATAATGTTTTTCGGTTGGAGAAGCCTTCTCATCACGTCCAACACCGTAGTCTTCCTAATATTCGATATCTCGCGGTCGATTGACAATGGAGTATATCCAGTCATCAAAAAATGACATTTCGGAGTCGGAATCATTGAAGCCAACAAACCCACCATATCATTGTTCATGTAACTCGGATATCTCAATGTTGTTGTTGATGCTGCCATCACAGTCGACACCAATGAGTTAAGTTGACTCACATCTGGCTTCTGAATCTTCAATCTGTCAACTACAATCCTATTCAAAGCAGTGTTGTCAAGCACCACTACCGAATCAGCATTTTGTATCAATCTTTTCAGAGTAAGCACGGAGTTGTAGGGCTGAACAACTACGTCTGCACCACTTTAAGATTGATTTGGAAAGACTGAGTACGTTGATATGATTTTTTTTGGAAACTTTTAATTGAGTCTCTCCAATAGATAGCTCCCCAATCCACTGCCGGTTCCACCAGCAATAGAATGCAAAAGCAAGAAACCTTATAAAGAATCCGACCCATCAGCTTCTCTATCAATCATATCAATAAGCTCCTCTTGATATTTCTACCCCTGACAGTATCCATTTGCCCAGCTATTCCCCGCACCACTTCCGTCCTTCGACACAAAAAAGTTTTAAGGATTGAAAAAATTTTTAAACTCACGTTGTTTAATATTATGCAATACCCTCGGTTCTAAATCCACCAATAGTGCTCTTGGTACATAGTGATCATCATCTGCCTGATAAAAAAATACATCTTTCCGATCTTCTCCATGACTACTCAGTTTATGTTCCTCCAATACTCCTTCAGGATTGATTCCATGCTATCTTGACAACTGTTTCCAAAATTAGGAACCAACTAAAGATTATTTTTTTGATGTTACCTTGGTTGCCGCATTGACCAACCTGGATTGTGATCATCTATTTTGGCATTGCTACTAAATTTGAATTATGTGGTTTTAATTTGAAAAAAATGTAAACAAATATTGACATAGTTAAAATAACTGTCATTGCTAAGAAAGTTATTACCCTAAAAAATATACAGATATCTTTTAGTGAACTTGTCAGTCACGCATTTGAAAACTAGAACTCTAACCATGAAAAACACTAAAATCAGTAGAGCTGAACGTATATTTAGAAACTCAACGTTTACTAAAATAGAAATAACTTCTATCAATGAACTGGTGAAGCATACTTCTTGACCCATTATTTGGCAGTAACCCGAAATTTTCCAATATCTTATCGATAAATTTTACCAATCTACGGAACTAATGGATTGTCGCCGTCCGGAGATTACAACAAGGAATTAATAGATATCATCAGAGCGAGAATTGTTATTGCCGGGGACCAGCTTTACTTCAGTATATCCAAACAGATCATCCCTTTCTAATTTATGTTGGGATGGTATATCTTTGTCAAAAATCTCACCTTGGGAGCCCGAAATGGATAATCCGAGTCAAATTTTACCCACAATCTGAACTATCCCCCTTAGTACTAGGAATGATTAGGTCCTTCAATTAGCATCTAAATTTAATCTTAACAGTTCTGCTTAAACCCTCTCATCTATCGAGCTAAGTCAACAATTTCCCTTCTTATCCTTTTCATCACTATATTCCTGACAAAAAACAATGTTTTTATAACATTAATTTTTCTAACAAGGCAGCAAAAATCTCTTTAAAAGAAGCTTGCTCCTCAAAAATTCTAATAAAAACTCGTATCAAATTTGAGATACAAAGTCTATAAACCTCCTATCATATGAGTCCAAATCCTTGATTATGCTTAAGGGCCAGTCTTAACCTCTCATCCAGTCTCTACTTGCTCTCATATTCGGGTAGAAGCAAAACATTGAAACAAGTATGTGCAGTCGGGAGATGATCTGTATTCGCCCCATGTTTCTGTATCACAAACTTCAGAGCTTTCAAACCCTCTATAGGTACCCTATCGGTTCCAGTTGCAAATACTAGGAATGCCTTTTTCTACTAAAGTGTAAAGGAATGGAGAATATTCCACAAATTTCTATGATTAGTCAATTAAAATACTTCACCACTGGACTGTTCTATGTGAATCCTTCATACCCAGTGTATTTTTCCAGTTCTTTGAAATCAATGTCAGGACTACCACAAATGATTCTTTCCAGTTATTCCGGTTCTAACAACTAAAAATTTAAATTTGTTTAAATACCTGAATCATACCCCCACTGACCACTTTGTCGAAACCTCTTTTAAAGGCGACATATTGTTTGAGCGGATGTTTATTTATCATATAGTCCACATACAATTGCACATATTAGCATTTGTTATCCTGATTAACCCTGATACTGTTGCCATCCTAGACCAACTACTCAACAATCTTTTCTCCAAAGTGTTAAAACTAAATATTAAAAGACAACTCCAAATCCTACAGCGGACCAGTATCCTTCAAAATTTTCTTTAATCCAGCATAGACATCCGGTTATATATCTTTCAAACTTTCCAAAACCTCAGGAGAAAAATCCTCCTGATCAGGAGGATGACTTGAAAGCAGTTTACGATACAAAGCCAACGGAAATCTTATATCAAGTAGTACTGAATTGTAAATTGCAAGACCTAACAACATCCCGACAAACTCAAATCTAATTGGAGGCTAGAAGGAATAAGCGTTAAACCAATATACTCTTCCGTTGTTTCTTGGAGTAAACATGTCCAGGTATGGATTGAAAATCTATTTTACCAATAGTTGGAAATATTAGTTTTTCACACCGCCCTAATCTGCACCCTACTCACCAATGAACTCAATCCTCAAAGGACTTTTTAAGTTCTTTGTTACCTTTCCAAGTTTTTACAATGAGTCATCCAAGATATTCTGCCGGTTAATTTTAAAATGTAAGAATACTAAGGATTATAGACTAAAACCTCCGTTCGGATCCATATGCATTCCAGTTAGTAAACCTTCTAATCCCATTTGCATAGATTTTTGCATATTAATTTTCTGTTCGAAAATAGACTCAATTTCAAGCATCCTTTGCTTATATTCAATAGGTAGAAGAAACGGAAATTCCAAGAAATTCAACACTGGTACCTTTTTGAGATGAAGTTTGTACTGTCCAACCGGTTAAAAATAGTTGGGAATTTTACTATTTATAAAAGCCTGCTTCGGAAGTCTCTTAACCTTCTGGTTACTCTGATACAGCTGTTATAAGAACATGCAGGAGTTTTTGATATTCAAATCGACATATTTGAGTAAACTAGGATCAATTGCCCCGGGCAACAACTTTTCAAACTCCGCTTCCATCTCCCTTTCCAAATTAATAACCATCAACGACATCTGATCAACCTTAATATCATCCAACCACTCCCCAAGCACATCCCTATAACTCCCCGCATGTGCAATCAAATTAATAGTTTTCTGAAGTAACAACCGATATTTCTAATTCGCAAACAAATCATCCCATAACAAAACTATTAAAAAGTACCTTAACTGTTTATTACTTTGAAGAAATGCTTTCAATTATCCTTCTTGTTAAAACTGCGCACATGTCTTATCCTACACTGTTTTTTGATAAAAATTTACCAAACATGCAGCAACCTCATCATTCTTACCATGCTGCTTTATGCTGAGGTAGAGGTTGTGAATCAAGTCAAGATCGAGGTTATGAGGATGCGTGCTGTTGGAGTTCTCCCTCCCTACACTGACAAATTTGTGAGCAAGCAACTATGTTAAGAATCGACCAAAATACCGAAGGATCCGCAAATATAACCTTCACCAGATCCGATACTTCCTGCGAGGATTTCTTAGAATGACTGGATGCCTTTAACAACTAAAGAATTTCGTCGTCAGTATGCTACATTATTTTTCAAATATATATAAAACTAGCTAATGATACTGGTATAAATAGACTCTTTAAAAAAACCGTGGTCTCGTTCCTTTTCTGATCATACATATATAATCTTTGATAAATATAATTAAGTTTGATAAGTTTTTTTTCTCACACTGGCTTTAAAAAAAATATTTGAATTTAAAAAAAATCTACTGCGTCAGTCTATAATATCGGATAGTATGAGACCATAACTTGTCAAAGTCTGTTTCATCAACTATTGGATCTATTCAGAACTATTCTTGTACAATTTTCCAACCCTGTCCAAAAACCCACTACTTATTTATACACAAAATTATATGTATGGAAACTGCTTCAACGACAGAAAATGCTCCCTCCCAATTTAGTTCAAAACCAATAAGTGCATATTAACTACCCCCACTATCTGAACCTGTCCCTCCGGAATCAAATGACACTCTGGCTCTAAATCCTCAAAAATATGATTCTCAAACAGGTCACCCGTTCCGTCCTTAGGTGGCGAAGAATCAGCTATCTTTATAGAAATTGTTTCGGATAGGATCTGCATGAAGTAGATTGCCGACTTTGTCGCATAAAAGAAAAATTTCTACCAAAACATCCCTTACACAATTGTCTCCTCCACACTTCGATAGTAGCCCAAGGTCCCATTTTATTGAACCCTGTATATAACAAAATAACCATCGTAGGCATAAACTTGAAAAGTCTCACAATAACTGACAAACAACTTCTAAGGAGCAACCACAACACCCTCTATTTACTTCACCACTCCCTTATCAGCAGATATAAACTCCAAACACTCCTGTGATTCTTGCTACTGAGAGTAGGCAAACTACGATCCTGCACTAAACAAATAGTATATTTTTGTCTTTAGTGGAGGACTTGAAGTTGTTAGCTTGTACTCCTGTCTGAATTTTACCTTTTTAAAAATACAAACGTGCCAAGATTGTATATCTGAAGATGGTGTCGGAATTGAATTTTTCCTAAACATTTAGAGATAATTTACGATTTCCCCCTGAAAATGCTTTTTTACTTTTACTGGGAAAAAGTTACTAGTTGCCCGTTTTTGTCGAGTCCACAAATGGCTGCAAACCTCAGTTAACAACAATGAGTACTGCGAAGTGTACTGATGCCAAACAATACATTGGCAAATTCCAGAATGAACCAAAACCAAGGGCGTGTAAAAGTCGATAGTTTCCCCCAGCTCAGCTCCAATGAGACCACTGTCAAGTGCCTTCTCATCAATGACATAGACTTCAAAATAAGACAAACTCTTATTAAACAAAATGACCGATTTGGCATCATAACTAGTCATAACCACAGTTCTTGTAGACTGAACATGCATCAAAGGACTATTCGAAGCAATTTTCTGCAATTTGTACTTATGACTTTAATGAATCATCTTTCAATAGAACGTACTTGTACACTCTTAAACTGGAGTTCAAGAAGATGGAAATAAATCCAACTTGAATCGTATGACAAATAGAACGAATTCAAAAGAATATCCTGTGGAAACTACATCGACTATAACTGCTTTGATTGGATAGGACGCTTGAACTATCCCTCACCCTTCACTATAAAATTGCGACTCTTCATACTAAATTTTGATAATGTACGTTGAAGGTTGTCAGTCTTGTCAGGAAATAGGGATGGATTCCGAATGCCGGCTTGTAGAATTTGTCAACCTACATCACCAGAATATCGGTTGTTGTGAGTATGAATAGAATAGATGGGTATTAAGGGATACTTTTCAGTTTGGTTATCGACAGATCGGGTTATTGAACAAACTGTTTGACATTGACTTATTCCTGAATCTATAATCCATCAACATTCCGGATTATATAAAACTGAGATCCATAGCTGTGACCTATAAAAGAAGAGGATCCAAACGAAAAATGATTAAAAAAAATGATCTCCTTGATCTTTAAAGAGTTCTTTGCCCTTTTAAGCTCCATCCCTGTCATTGTACTCCAAATCGCTAACAATAAAAAAATATATCTTACTCACATAAGACTCAGTAAGAGTGACTAAATGATAGGAACTCGGATCATATTGCAAAGATATGATCTCTTATCCATTATTTGAGTCATTCTTGCTCCCTTTATTCATTATAAACTTGAAACAAGGAGTAGAAGTATCAGAGGAGGATTGTCCCGAATGCAACATATTGTCCACATTCCAACAAGCCATCAGTCCATCGGATCCACTTACCGTGATAACTCTTGGACTTTAGTTTATATTCTGCGAGTATGCAAAAATCCAGGATATTGGTTTGTTATGATATCCTTTGAAAGTTCTTATCGTTGCTTCTGGTTATTATTATTTCGAGTAGAGACCTCTGATATCCAACACCTTGAAAGAACCATCGTTGAGTACAATACAGATTTTACTTTCAGAGTATACTGCCACTTTCCTGATGTTCTTCTGCTCCAACTACTTCTAGTTAATAGACTTGATAACATCGGTGAGATAGTCATACAAAAATATCCTCTGCGACGTAACAAAAATGACATTATTCCTCATTTGTCCACCTTCATACTTGGCTGGAAGACTAAATCGATCGTAAAACAAACTTTCTCTGATATCAACTTGCTTAGCATCATCTAATGAACTACAACTAAATGATTTTAGGAGAATTTTTTATTTGTAGTTCCATAAAGAATAGTTATTGTTTGTATTAATGATACCAATGAAGTCTTTACGAGGGTGGACTGTAAGATGCTTTACTTTGTTATTGCCTGTTGCGTTGAAATCTAGTAAGATTTTGCTTTTGGAACTCATGTATATATTCCGAATCCTTGTCTATTTCAACTATTATTAATCTCTTATTTTATTTAAGTAATCAACTCGAAAACAAAACAAACTTTTACCAAACAGTTTCTCACAAAACCATCGAATTTATATAATCAAATTCAAGTCTCATGCAATGTGATTTCTTAGCGAGTTGTTAACTTCGATTTGAATTTTACTATAGTTAACAGCAGTTGCTAAACTTAATCTCAAAGCCAATTTTACAGGAATTGAGAGAAAAAAAAACTTTCTTATAAGCATAAGCAACACCAAACAATTGAAAAAGAGTAATAATTTGTGCTGTCTGCTCATAATTTTTTTTATTTGAATTTTTAGGTGAATGGAACTCGTAAAAACAATTTGCTAATATGGTATTAGAAGTAGATTTGACTATGAGTCCTCAATTAATTTTCAAATTTTAATCTCAACGGTGTAATGGACTCAAAATAAGATTCGATCCAGGTTTTGATTAGAGTCAAACCGGGCTAGATTGACGATAGTTTAGCCTTCACAGACTCCGAAATAAAACTTGACAAGCATCAATTCGCATTTGATAAAATTTTCCCACCATAATCTACTCAGAATCAAATCTTCGACTCAGTTGGACACCGTCTCCTTCTCAACACTCTCGACGGGTACAACGGTTGTGTGTTTGTATATGGGCAAACAGGGTCTGGAAAAACCCACACAATGATCGGATAGGACAATGGTCTCATGCAACAATCTTTTCGATAACTTTTCATAAGACTCGACTCACTGCCAAATGCATAGTGCTTTGTAACCTGTTCCTATTTTTAACTATACAACGAACAACTTCTAGATCTGCTTGATCCAAAAAAAGACAAAAAACTAACAATCAGACAAGACACCAAAAAAGGAATCTTTGTTGAAAACCTTTCCGAAGAAACCGCTCTAAGTTCAGAAAAATTACTAGAATGTCTACAAATGGGTATGAAAAATCGTCATGTCGGATAAACTATGATGAACCGAGAGTCCTCCAGATCACATTCTGTGTTTACAATCGCACTCTCTTGTAGAATTGAAGACGATGGAAAGAAAGTTCTTAAAACCCCTAAACTGCACTTTGTTGATCTTGCTGGCTCTTAAAGACAAAAAATGACATCCGCGACCGGGTAGAGGCTGAAAGAGGCAGGAAATATCAACAAAAGTCTCACTACTCTGGGTATGGTTATCAATGCGCTTACTAGTGATAAACCGAGGAATCACATTCCATATCGAGATTCGAAACTCACCTGTCTACTTAGAGATTCTTTGGGAGGAAATTCAAAAACTTTTATCATCGCAACGATTGCTAGCTCTTTACTATGCTTTCAGGAAACTCTTTCCACTTTGAATTTTGCTAATCGAGCAAAAATGGTCAAAGTTCGTGCTTTAATCAATGAAGAGTCCCTCTCAACCAATATTGATTTTTATAAGGAATAGATAAGAAGGCTGAAAGTCGAGGTAGCAAGACTCAAAAGTTAGAAAAAGTTTTAAAGGAATTAAGGTAAGAAAGACCACAATGATATGGATCTCCACTTCCAGTAGATAAACAACAAAATAAGCGTAATATCCTAGCAACTCACCAAAAATACAGTCAGTCCAGCTTTCGAAACGATAATTTCAAAACTCTAGAACGCAAAGATCGACAAGAAACAAATCAACTCAATGGTAAATTAGGATGAGTAGGACTCGGACTAAGACCAAGCCGATGCCTTTATGGAATATCTTAATTCAAATTTCGAACTGCTTTCCCAGGTGAACCAAAAAGTGAACGACTACCTCCACATGAAACACGAACTGAGAATGACAGCCATTTCCGGGAAGATGTCCGTAGAGTCCTTAAAAAGTCCAACCAAGCTAGAAAGGAATCAATACGACTAGATGCTATCGAAAAAGGAAGTCTAGAATAAATAAATGCAAAATGACATTCATTCCTTACAGGATAAAATAACCGATAAGGAGCTTATGATCCTGTAGCTTCAGCAAAAGGTGAGTTAGATCGAAAATTCCAAAAAGGAGGAGTCTTAAATGGTGACCAACTATCGTGAATCTCTCTTCAATAGATAGAAAGAGCTTCTTTCCCTGAAATCTAAATCGGTGCAGCTTGAGTAAGACGCGAAAAGGAACCAATAGACCATCAAACATGGCTAATAAACAATCAAATAGCTCAGATAGCTCTATGTTTTCGCAGAGTAGAAGCTGGAAAGCGAAACATACCTAAAAAATAACATCGAGGGACGGTACAAAACAGTATCAACAAAGCTCTAAAACACAGAAAACTAGATAAAAAACCTCAAAGACAAGCACCAAGTTCAAGTCGAATTTTTGAAAGGAAATTTATAGACTTTGGAGGGAAACTAAGAAGAACTCAAGAAACAAGTCGAAGTTCTCGAAGAAACTATCGAATTCCATCAGAAGAAAGCAAACTAATACTTGGAAAAGAATAAGAACCTGGAAGTTAACAATTAGAAACTCAAGAAAAATGTTCAAACTCTATCCCTTGAGAAAACTTAGATCGAGGAAAGGATCAATCAAATGATGTTCAAAATCACCTCCATGGAGGAAATTATATCGTAGCTTTAAACCTCAAATCAAAGGGATATCGAAAAACTTCGAAATAGTTAGGGTCGCCAAACATAAATTGCCAACTAGTTCTAAAAATATCGACGAAAATCATAGAACTAAACCCAAAGACTGAAAAACTAACTGTAATCCACTCGACAAGCTAACGAAAGACTATAAACCGAAATCGCAAATAATAAGTAGACCATAAGAGCTAACTAAGATTCAATCTAAAATTACACCCAAAAAATACTTTAAATAGAAAAAACCCATCGGCTATAAGTTGAATAACTGAATCTTAAGCTTTAAGAGCACACCAAAGTTCATGAATAAAGCAGAATTCACAAGGAGACACTGCAATCCACTATAATCAGTCTCAAATAGCATATTGATTCCCAGTCCTATCAACTGTAGCTGAAATTGTCGCACATCCAAGAACTATAAAAAATTCTAGAATCAACCAAAACTTTGCGATAGTAAAATGAGCAGCTAAAAATGTCCTACCAGGCAATTATCAAATAGAATTACAAGCTGAAGGCAGTTAAGGATGGCAAGTACTAAAATTCTGAAGAACTCTTCTCCAAAGTTCAGTATTACTAAGAAAAATTCAAACTCATGTCCATGGAATACAAGAAAGCGACAGAATCTGTCAAAAGACTGAAATAGAGATAGCTCTAGCAGTCAAAAACAATCCACAATCTCCAATAAACCGCCAAAAGCGCCAAGTATAGCAGAAATACTCTGCAACTCTAAGAAACTATCAAGGTTTTGGAAGAGGAAAACAACGAACTCCGAAAGAAATTTTCTTTTAAAATTACTTAACCGCATACAAGCTCTTCATAAGACAATTCTTCCAACACAAGCTCAACTCACCAAGAACAATAACAACTTCTACACAAAAAACTGACCGATTTCTTAGTTAAATACAGTCAGAAATAATTTTCCTCCGAAAACTACACCCTGGATTAACTAATTCATCAATACGAAAAAGTCTAAGCAGATTCTCGAAAGAAACTTTAATCAATTGTTCAAGGAATCCAGCGGTAGCAAAAATTAAAATCACAGAATAACTTCATTCTGAAGGAGAATATCTATCTGAAATAAAAACTCAACTCCATGGAAAAGTAACTGGAATTGAGCAACTCTAAACCCAGAAAAATTATCAAAGGTAATTAGTTTGTCGGGTGTAAGGAATGAAAAAAAATGCTGATTTTGACTTATGTCTCTTGTAATTAATTTACTTTCAATATCACACCATTTTTCCCCCATCATTCACTTAATTTCGGCATAAATAGATGTAACACTTAACATAATTTTTTAAAATTCAAAAAAGTAACAAAATCAAAAAAAAAGGATGCAACTTTCAACCTGGAACTAAATAACAAACATGAGAACAACCCTCCTTCATCTCCAATTCATCCACTGCTAACTATAATAAAAAATATAAATCCAGCAAACCAACATCGATCGAGCTCACAAAGATCGTCTGATTCAAATCAGCTAACTGCAAAAATAACTCACCGAACTAGAAACCAGCAATCTCCGAAAAATACTAATCGCCAAACTATAACAAGTACTCAGCATTCACTAAAAATGGGATACGTAAATATGGCCGTTGCTCGATCCTCTCCTCGCCTACGTTGGACATGTTAAATAGACCGTTATCAGAGATATCACTCGAGTTTATATCGGAAATGGTACCATGATGGACATCAGAAAATGCTAGACAGAACTTGGTCTGATCGAAAACAAAATCGACAATTTTTTGAAAGAACAAACTCCTACAATCGAAAAATATAATCACCTCATCAATTAAGTCAATCTCCTTAAATAATGGCTCACATAATATATGAAATAACTTCTCCAAGTTTGTTAAATGGTAAAGGACAACAATACTTCCCAGTCAGATAATAAAGTTTCAAACAAGTAAAACAACATCAAAAATGGTACACAAAGTTTGTATGGTGATATAACTGACTGATATCAATGGTTTTTTTGTTGAAGTAGATTTTCAAAGCAAAAGTTTGCATAGTCAAATGATCTTTTTATGTCAGAATCTGTGTAATAATTTTTTGAGATTAAATGATATAAGAGGAATAAAACCAAGTAGTAACTTAGTCAAGAATCGCATACTCCGTAGTTCAAAAAGTATTCTGCTGCAAATGCTTTCATTGCCTCCAAAACACCACAGTTCTTACATCCGACATGCGTAAACAAACTCTACAAAGAATGATCAAAAATTATGTAATACCAGAAGATGTAGCCTATCACATTAACAAAGGAAGATACGCTGTATGATCCCATTAAACTCATGATATTAATCCATCTCTGCGAAGACCCAACCATCCCTCAAAAGCATATCTAAAAGTGTAGAATTAATCCCAATGTTGGCATAGAAACGTATCGTACAGACTTATAATTCTATGTAAGATTGTTCCCCGAATATAGATCCCTCAACTTTGCAGCTGTGTTGTCTTTCACAACGACCTCAAAGACAACTATCTACTTATTGGACTATAAAAAGCCTGTCGACTCAGTTTTTACTTTGGACACCTGTACTACTTTTACCTGGCATCACTCTAGAAAATTGTGGATAAATACGAAATCCAAGTTTTAAAGAAAGTTTCAGCTTATAAGTAAAAATTTCTAGAGTCAATCTGCCACACATTTGAAGGACAAGGTCTCACAAGCGTTTAATTTCACAGCAACTAAAAACCTCAAGCATATCCAACCGACCCTGACATCGGCTATCTCATTAAAAGCTACGGTACCAAAAACGAAGATCGCATCCCAAATCCCAAACTTGTATAAGCCTCAGACGTCACTCTTCCCAACTACTCATCAGTTTTCAAAACAGAAGCATAGCTTTTTTCCTTCAGGAGTACCGTCAATTTTTTCTAAGATTTGTTTCTGATCTCCTAGTAGTTAAAAAGCACTCAAGATAAAAAGGCAAAACTTCAATAACTCCTAATGGTTGTAAATTAGAAACTTCCAGCCTGTGTTTACATACCATTTTCAAAAAGTACTTAAGATAATATTAATAACTTAGACTCTACTAGACTTTGTAATGTGCTGAATATAGTTGCAAGAGAAAGCAAAGTATTTGCAACCAAGGAAAGAGCTCCTTACTATATCTGTATTGAAACCTATTGTCCTTGTGAAAATATGTCCGAAAAGAAACAGGATAGCTTTTGGGCGAAAGTTTAAACTCCTATTACCCTCAAAACCAGCTTTAAGTCCGATAACACGCTGAGAAGAGTGAGCGATGGGAGTCAAAGAACTAGTCTCGTAAATATTTAAATTATTATTCAAGAATACCACCTATTTCCGTAATAAAGGCGTAAGAAATCACAGCGATCCGTACTCCAACTCCATCCAAACCGAAGTTTTCAGTGAGAAAGGTTAAAGTCGATATATCAACAACAAGCTTCTATAATTCTCAAACGATATGAAAACACAGCCAAAACTATAAAAGAAAGATTCCTAGCCAATATAACTAAAAACCTTTCCAGATCAAAACATCAAATAATAACTTCGATCCTCCTTTGGATAAACCTAGTAATAAATGAGTGAAAAAGTGAGAATACATTCCATTTATAGTGGACTAAACAGCTGGAATCTTGTGCATCTGATGATAAAAACCAACGATGACTTGAAACAGTAGCAGTTTGCTATCCAACTCATCTATCAATTCGATTACATCTTCAAACTGGAAAAACTACCCCTACTCCTCACTCCTTACGAGGTTATCTCGATGGGCCCAGATTGTGGGATCATTTAAATGGTCAAAGAAGCCGTGACCATTGATAGCTTGAAAAAGAAGATGAAATCAATTGAAACCTTTAAAAATGCCACCTTGAAAGATTTTTTCGAAATATGCTTTAGTGATTGTTTGGGATAAGCAAAGTAGAATTTTCTTAAAAGCTTGGCTGCTTACAGTCTGGTAATGTACTTTTTGCAAGTAAAAGATCGGCATAACGGGAATATCATGTTGCACAGAAGCGGAAAACTCTTTCACATTGATTTCGGTTTTCTCCTGTCTAATATGCCAGGAAAGGGCGTTTAACTCTAAAAAGACGTTCCTTTCAAGCTACTCACAGAGTACATCTAGGTTCTTGATGGTCCATAGTCCTACTACTTCAAAAAATTCCGAGAATACCTATTTCTCGGCTTCAAAGCCGCCAGAAAACACCAAAATAAGATCCTAATCCTCGTTAAAATGATGTACTCGTCGTCAGGGAACACGATGCCCTGCTTCTAAAAAGGAGAAGATGCAATAAAATAACTAGAAAACAGATTTAACCCGCATAATGTCATCAACGATGCACAACTGAATCTACACTGCCAAAAACTTATTGACTCCAGTTTGGATAATTGGGCAGCAAAATGGTACGACAGATGGCAATATTGGGCACAGGGAATTGTTTATTGATATTAATTTGTAATTTATGGGATTCTTTGGCATCCTAACCTCTTAATGCGCTTAGTAAAAACCTGTGTCTTATCAACTGACTTTTTTTGTATCTTTCTGATATGAAAAGCTAGAAAAAATACATTCCCTGTACTTCATTTCTATAAACCTGATAGTAACTTCTAGTCAACCAGGTGGATAAAAGCACATCCATGTGTAGAATCATTTCTTAGATTTATTATTAGTCATTGCAATATAAAAAAATATGTAAGAGCAATTTTTAAAACACCCTCTTCCCTAGATCCTCCGACGGCAAGCCCTCAAAAAGCTAGATTATGCATTCATGAGAGTCTTCTGTCACGAAAAAGAGACCAGATAAATCGACAATCAATCCATAAGACATTACGATCTGGAATGCGAGGCAACATATATAATTGAAGGAGTCATTAAAAACAAGGTTCTTATGTAGAAAATGAAAGCTTTTACGAAAATAAAGAATGTGAAACTTGTCACAGAGACATCAAGGTCATATTCTTATAGCAACTCTGCAGTATTCTCGAGAAAATTAAATGCATCCTCTCAATATATAAATGCTTATCAACTTTAGGGCTCGAGAACCAAATGCCCTCAAACTCCAGCCCGTAAAAGACTTCCTTATTCCAACTCCGTTGCAAATTCTGGTAATAAGGGGAAAATTACGTATTCAACATCCCCGTTAGAGAAATCCAGAGAGTATGAAAAGTCATTCAGACACCTTCTTAATAAAATCAAAGCTCTTAATAGAGAAAGCTTGGATGAATAGGTAAGCAAGGAAAGCACTCCTTCTAAATAGTTGGAATAAAATCCGTAAAGTCAAAATGATAGAAATAATAAACTACTGGAAATCATGAGAACAAGTCGATAGATTCGAAGAAACTAAAAAAGACACCACAGTTAACTTTTTTCAACATAGTAAACCGTTAAAGGTCTCAAAAATATCTCCAGTCGTGATCACCTCTACTTTGCTTCAAAAAATGCAAAAAAAAGATTATCATATCTATAACATTAGCCCTGTGTTGCACATATGTATTGTTGCATTCATGGGAGACACGAGTGATAAAAAAAAGAACACAGAAATTGATCAATGTTTATACATTATATCATTAAAACACTTCAGCAAAAAACTAAATAAGAAATTAGCATCCCATAAAAATCAAAGTTAAAACCCATTCAAAAGTCAAGCTAATCATCCTTCCTTTATCAGTAGTCTATTTCTATGATGCTGTCAATATCGCACGTACTGAACCAATCCTTCAAATTGACAATGAACAATTCATTATCAATAGTGCTCCACACATTTGCCAATTTTTTAATCTTTACCTCATCTAAGCCCAGTTTCTGTGTAATTCTCTCATAACTATTCATGTACAAAGAACTCATTTCCTGAATGATAGAGTACACAGTCCTGGCATGCGAGTGATACGTTTTTCCGTTTCCCAAACAAAATTGGAAAAGTTCAGTCAGATACTGCTCCTTCACATCGAGGTTTGTCTAGACTAACCGTTTTATATTTTTCATATTAACCTATCGATGAACAAACTTTCTCCCATTTTTCATTTCAACAAAAAAAGTTCGACAGATATCGAACGTTTTATCAAGTTGTGGCTATGATTTTCTGTTCCCCTCCAAAAACTGCTTCATAAACTTGATGTTGAGATTCAAATAGAAGTTAATCAGTAAACCCAAGTTTTATATTATCTATGTCTCTTCCAATCCTAGGAATGCTTCGATCAACTCTCTCACTATCAAAAGACCGTTTTCAAGCAACAAATCAAAATGCTTTGGATATTGCTAGATCCAACCCGTTGTACTCACCATGCTTTGTAAGGTCAAAAGCAGGTATTGTCTGTATTGATGGACCGTTATTTCTTCCACAATGTAGAAGTTTATATGTCCTCCTTTGACAATTGCTCTGAATATTTTATGGAGCTGATGACTTATGTTCTACATTGGCTACCCTTTGACAACTTTCATTACTTCATTCCAAGTAGGAAGCAACGTTTATATCAACTCATACAGTTTGTTTGTATTTTTCTGGCTTGCCAACCTCTGCGACCTATTTTCAACCATTGCCAGCTACAGCTTGAGAATTGCCTTTAACATTTTCTGATCATTTCCAAACTTGCTAAAAAAATCACCCATCAGAACCTTTGTCCCGACTCTCTTTTGCAAAGCACTTAAAAAGTACTTATAAATATTCGAAGTGTCTATAGTCTGACAAATTCCCGTCAAATCAAATATAAGCTCTTACAACTTGTTTTATCTCTTTTCCGCTAGCTGAGTCAAGATCCTATCAATATTGGACTTGTAAGAGTCCATAACGTCATCAAAACTAATCAAAGTTACAACCTGAAATAACTTCTTTCGTAACTTGAGCATGTCGCTCTTCATTGATGTTTTACTCACCTGAAGACAGAAAACTAACATGTCTTTTGCAATTGCAGTCGCTTTGAAATTCTCTCTCCTTAGTGCCCATTTGAATCTCATCAACTGTCCCGAAAGAATCTCAAGAGAAAACTCCACCTTCTGCTTGACAGGACTCTCCAATCCCCCTATCACCAACTTAAAGCACCCAATTAAGAAATTCTAATCAGATTAAAACTTTAACTCCTCCTTCAACAAAATTGCCAGATCTGATGTCATTTATAGCTTGTCTTCTCTCCACTAGACCCCTTTCATGCATTCTGCAATAAGCTTTTAAATGAAAATCAATATCGTTATATCGAGATACTAATTTTTTTACTTATTCTGGGAGTATTTCTAGATAAACTGGAAACATTTGCCTAAAATCTTACCCAGTATCCCTAAATGCTACTTTGAAGGATTCTAATAGAAAATGTTTCTCTAAAGGAAACCTGTTTCTGCTATATCACCAATCAGAAGCAATATATTCAATATCTTTATCGGACTCTGACAGCTGAAAATCACCTACGAAAGCTGATAAATGAGTTGAAGATGCATTTGAAAGTCGACTCCGATTAGCAATTTGATAGGACTGTAGAACAGTCCAGATACCTTTTTCAGCTGTTTCACCTTAAGGATTTTGGTATCGCCCATTATGTTGAACTACCCATTGAAGAAACCTCTCAAAAAAGCTTGCAATATTTCGTTAGAAAAGCCCTTGAAACTATTCCTATAGCTATCAAGTTTCGGAGAAATGGAATTAGAAACAATCTTGACTGCAAGCTAAAAACAAGACTTAAACACTTCATTATCAAAATTGAGTGCAAAATTGGCACAAACATGACAACATAGTTCTCTAATGGCATTGATCCAGTTATCGAAGTGATGCTCATACCTACTCAGCTTATGAAGTTCTATATTGTTTACCATTTTCAGATTAGCATCCAGAAGCTTGATCAGAATTTTCTCAGTCAATTTTTTACTTTTCAATAACAAATTCATATTTGTAATAACTATCTCGAAAAAATCCACCCTCTTTTCCTTTTCAACGTACGTTATCCTGCAGAGTAGAATCTTACTCAGACAGCCAAGAGCAATCATCAAAAAGTCACTCTCAGGCATATCAACCACCATCTTTTCAATCATGTAGAATAAAGATTCTATGAATTATTTGCCTATAATCCGAGATGTAACCGCCTCTGGGAAACAAATCGTCACATTCTAGAAAGTACTCTCCATATCGAACTCACTATAAGTGATATTGTAACTGAAATCCATTATCTCCTTCAATACCTGGAAAACTAAAGTGCAAAAGGGTCTTTCGTCCTCAGAGAAGAGAACAGCCTTCTGTGAGCTAACCCCCTGATTTTCTGAAATATTGGACTTATTCAACTCCAAAGAAAGAAGGTTGATCTCCACAGAGCTCTTAACTGACATAAAATAGGGGATAAGTTCCTCAGCTATTCCAGGGATGACTTCCTCCTGAAAACTGTAAATCAAATTTCTGTAGTTCAAAAACCCCATCTTGGTGTCAACTTCCGATATGTTCTCAATGAATACCTTGTATAAGTAGAGTCTAAACCGCGAATTACTTTGCTACTTAACAGCTCCGATTGTCCATTGCTTCGATTCCTTGCTTAGGAACAAGAACTTCAAACACTGACCCAAAGTCTGTCCAACTGCATTCTAAACATATTTTTCAACCACCTTTCCTTGACGAACAAACAATCCAGTCTTTGAAAACCAAGACAGGAATGTTTAGTTTATCACCCTGAATAAAGCCCGGAGATCGTTAATGTTGTTTATGAGTTCGACAGCCTTTGATGTGTACTTCATCAAAACAAAAACTAGAGTGTCAGAGTAATTTTGCATCAAACCCTCGTAATCTGTAGGTCTCAACACGTTGCAGAAATTTAGAAATTGCTTTTAGGCCTGTTGTTTGATTTCGAAGTCTGTCTAGAAACAGGCTTTGTGGGCGAGTGTTTCAATATCTGTCTGATTCATCTGAAATATATAATCGCTTTTAAAGAATGGTACATAATAATCGAAATTTTGACTGTTTTGTATTGTTGCAATTTTTCAAGTCTACGCTTTAAAACACAATTCGATAGTTTTGATAAACCTGCTCATTTCTACTCATGCACACGCAAAAAAAACCTTTCTAAAAAGTTCAAAAGCTACGAATATGTGAAAAGCCTAAGAGAAAAGGAAAAATTTGATGAACTTCCAGGCGGATTCCCCCATGAAAAACATTTTTTTGTTATGATTTACTATGTGCACAAACTAAAAAGTAATGGAGGAATATTCTGAAATTCAAAACTACAAAATTATACAACCTCACGTAGTTCAATGGTAGAACCCCTGGCTGTAACCCAGGTGGCGTAGGTTCGATTCCTACCGTGCGGATATTTTTTTAATAAATATTTCCAACATATTCCCAATTGACAAGCAATATAAGAGAATAAATAGCATTGATATGATATTTTTTAGATAATTACATCCCTAAAAAAATATCTCAAAGAGTTTAATCTAATTATGGATGCATCATGGGAAGTTATCTCCAGAATCCTCATCAGAACTAGCCTTATCATCTTCTGTCTTGGCATCAACCTAGGTAATGATCTGTCTCGGCCAATACCCACTCCTTGTAGACTTCCCAAGAATCTTAATCTGAACGTCCAGCTTCCCAAAATCTTTCTCAATATCCTACTTCATCAATGTCAAAGAGTAACTGTATTCAGACTTTATATCCACGCTCAACTCACTCACCGGCAACACCAAATTACAATCCTCTCCACCCACCAACTTCACAACCACCAACACACTATCACTTGCAAGGTTCTTCAATATCACCTTCCTGAATACATAGGCTGTAAATGCACCCTCAAATGGATTCGCAAGCTATTAGTTAACCACTTACTCTTAATCACTGCTGTGACGATATCGACTCATCGGAGCAAATGATGATATACCATAAGATGATGACGGCTTCGGCAAAAAATTCTATGTATTCGCTAACTTCTTCACTGTTCTCGTTGATAAAGTTGGGTAGTTCGGTGGCAGTTTCACAAGCGATGATTGTACGTTAATTTGAGTCACTTCTATAGTCTAGTCAGTGGTTTTATCACTCAAGGTCTCTTTCTACGAAGTTTTCCCGATCAGAGATCTGAAGGGCTGGAATTATCTGTTCGGTCTATTCATGAAGAGACTTTTGGCCCTATTGGCATATTCCGTATAGTTTTTCCCAGTGTATGGCTGTCTGGTGTCATCGTAGTAACTCTCGATAAATTCTCCAAACCAGTACGTATACGTGAACTGGAAACTATGAGCCGCCGGATACTGATCAAGATTGTAAATATAACCGTCTGCCTCCAACTGCAAAAGCATAGAAACCAATAGGATTGATACGTGAGGAGTTTTATTTTTAAATCTTAACAACTGTTGTAAAGCAGGTGATATCCCAACTGGTGATATAAACTGCACAATGCTCTCCTGATCTGGACTTATCCCAAAAACTCCATAAGATCCTGTCCTTGCATGCTAAATATACTGCGGAAATCCAACGATCCATTCCGTCCTCTTATGTTTATACTCATCATCAATAGACAGAAACTGATACACAGCCGCAATAATCGGTTTAACCCCGTCACTCTGGTTGACTTTGGAGCAGCTTGATAGCAACAAATAGGCAAATCTCTCAGACATACTCGGATTCCCTTGACAAATATACTAGATCAGATTGAAGTGACGAGTAGGGAAATTAATAATTTTGTTCATAAACGCGTAGACTTTCATGGATTTCTTTTCCAAATCATTGAGCTCGTATCCATGTTTAATCAACAGGGTCATGAAATCCAAAGGATGCTAAAAATCAGCAGGATAGTAATGATTTCCCATAGAATGTCTCCTATGGTTTTTCATTATTATGGACTCATCCTCCATAACAAAGTCCAACAACTTCTACACCATCATCTTCTCCTAACAGTACCTCCTTACAAACCTATTATTATCCACCAAATAGCACCAAACATCAAAATACTCCTTGAATCTCGGCCAATGTTTAGCAACATCCTAATTCATCATCTAATTATACTTATCCAAAAACCCAACCACCATCTGTCTACGCATATTCTGCTACTCTGACTGCAAGGTTGTCTGCTATTCCTACTAGTTCAACTTATTTGTCTGGATTATATCCGTTATCACACATTAGAGCAAGTTTTTCATACCAACCCGAGTTGATTTCTATATGCAGATTATGTCCGATTACCAATTCTGACCGAAATTCTTCAAAAATTACCAGCCATAACCAGATATAATATCCTTGAATCTTCTGGTTGCCCACTAGGAAAGTGTTACACCCTAACCATCGTCGATCATCTGCTTCAAATGGAAACATTCGTAACTTAACTCCAAATATTATGTTGTTAACTATGCTGGTGGGTCGATTGATAGGATCCTGTACACGAAATATGCGAATTCGTCATTGCTCAAGTTAATCGAAAAACTAAACTATTAATTGGCTTTGTTAATTTTTCCTGCTAACTTTTCCGGGATAAATGGCTGGATTTTAATCGGATCTATATGGGTAATAATTTTCTTTGGTTCTTCAACTTTCTAGTCTTTAGGCTTACCAACCTCAGACCCCGTTTCTGAGCTTTTTTCAGTAACCTCTTCGGTTTTTTCCGACATTTTCTCCTGCTCCTCCATCTACATTTACTTTTACCTATCAGGAGTGGTTTCCTCCTTAACACTGACTGGAGTTTGCGGAATTTTCTCAAGGAATTTATATTTATTCATGATTTATTCCTTCTGTTACAAGCTGTCAAACTCAAGGGTCAGATCGGATAGTTGGGTTCTCTCGTAGACTAACAGATAAGCATTTTGATTTTCCCTTCTCCAGTGCTCTCCTCCAAAGCACTCCAGCTCGATATCTCTTGGATCAAACTATCGAATCCTTTCGTCGTTAAACTCGATCCATTTGGAGTCAGTTTATCGGATATAGCTGAAATAGTGTCCAAAGTCAGCACTTCCGTAATGAACAACAATTCCCCTGAGTTTAAACTGATATTCTCCCGGCTTAGCCTTTACTCCTTTCTACTTCGCCAAAGAATAGTCATAGACATCCAACAAATGTGGGAACTACCATCTTGAATTAAGTTTCTCATTTTAAAACTTCTCATAATTGAAACACATTCTTTGTAAGTGTATGATAAAGTTGTTAGGAATCTTGGACAGATAGTTGGATTTAGTAACATCGGTCTTTTGATTGCAAAAGTCACATTTGAAATCGGATATCACTTCTCCTTGGATATACTTTTTGAAGGATTCATGGATGTCCTTGTACCCTTTAATTTATAATGAAAGGGGGTAGAAATTCTCTTCACGCTATTTACTAGCCTTACAGTTAGAACAGACCGTAACACTGCAACTCTTCCCACCGAAAACATTGTCCAAAATATTCTTGAAAGGAGTGTTCTTGATACTAGTTTCGATCTTGTCAAAGAAAATATTCAAAAACTCCTGAGCATCCTGCTGAACCGATACATTCACGGGATTTCCTTCATAATCTTTAAAAGAAAAACAAAGCTCCTCAGGATTGAACTATTGTCTCTCAGTCAGATCCAGATTTGCAAACAGAGACTGCAATTGATGGAAAATGTTGTCATCGATTTCTTTGGATCCTTTCTTTACGAGACACTCTGGCTCTCCGTCATCGGCCATCAAGGTCAGGTATCTGAAGGCTGGAGTCATATACAGTTGTTGGAGCATTGCAATCATGTAACAAACACAGCCAAGGTTCCTTATTCCCGCATATCCGAGCTCCGATCTGGCTTCATTGTACGAGTAGTAGTACGAAAACGAATATGTGGTTTTATTCTGCGACATCTTCTTATAAACTTTTTTGAATCCCACATCAAACAACTCTTGAAGTCCAGTATTTCTCCCCTCCTTGTTTTTAAGTTTACAGATTTCATAGATGAGTTAGTAGGCATCTTTCCGTGATTTAGAATTCTTGAGCTTATTTAGTCCAGTCTAGGGGAACAAACTATTCTTAAAGATGAAGCTGACAAACGGAGTCAATTAATCAAGGATTTCTGGATCCAATAGCTTAGTGATAATTCTTAGGAAACCTTGTGCAACCTCATCAGGTGGAGAGTTCAGACTTTCTTATCTGCATCTATGCTCCTGATATTGCTTCATCATCGATGTAATGAGAATCTTCCAATTCAGTTTCAATCTTTCCATTAGCTTGGAATTCTCTCTCAGCATCTCCAACAACTTTGAAAATAGATCGAAATACTCAATGTGGAATGTTGATTTGTCGGCAGATTGGAAGTTTTTGTAGACTAGCCCAAAGAAAGCTTCGAATACCGACCATTGCTTTTCACTACTTTCCTCCATAATCGCAGATACAAACTAACAATGCATGTTTCTGATTTATGCATTTGGAGAGGTAAGTCCAGAGCTGATGATCGGATCGTACTGTTAAATATGGGACAGGTACTCCTCCCTCAAACTTTAGTTTTGTTTAAGACTTTCCCTTATAATCCTCAAAGAATAATCGAGGACAACCTTGTTCAAGAAAGCCAGTTCGTCAGCCTTGTTGATTTTAGCCAGATTCTGCATCAACTCCTTAAATATTTATTGATCAAGTTCCTTCGAATATTCACAAACTTTCAATCCAATGCACACAGTCTTGATATCAGAATGTATAATTTTTTTGAGGAGCTCCCTACTTACCTTCTACAGTTATTTCCTGTGCTAGACTAGATAGAGCCAATATCTCAAAGAGTAATTTTTCTCAAGATTGAACTACCTTTTCGTATCCTTGACAAGGGGAAGTCTACTGAGAATTTTCCAAGCAGCCTCAGCCACATTCTAATTCTCAGACTCCATCATGCTAAACACCTTCTCAAGAAAGATCTCATCACCTGCAAGTAAAGTTCTAGTCAAATTTTTTGGATCAGGATACTTGAATTCAAGGTTGCTAAGTAGCTCAAGATCATTTCTCACACCAAATGTCTCAAGATTTGACCAAACTGCACTTTCTCGACTTCTTGCAGCGTTTTCGTAGAATTTCAGGAAATCCTCCTCAGCTAAATACCCATCTTTGTCATTATCATACTGCTCATATATTTTCTCTACTCTTGTTTCGCTTAAAGAACTGACCTCGCCAACACACCTCTGATGATATTTCTGGCATTGCTGCTTAGACATCATTCCCAGAGTACTATACTCCCTAAACATGTCCCTGAACACTATTTTGGCCTTATCAGTCAGACCTCCCTCGTTATCAGTCAATGATACCTTTTATATGCTCTTCTTTTTCTCAATAATTAAATCATCACTGAACTGCAAAGTGTGGATAACATGACCATTCAGCCTAGGATCCAACAACTTTCCATCCATAAGTATCTTCATTTCATCAACGTAGGCATTAAGTGCCCTGGCAATATAACCCCGAAGTTCGTAAAGAGTAAGATTGGAAGAAACCGTGAGTGTAAACTTACTCTTATTAACGTTAAAGTGATCAATAACTTTAATGTTCATAGTCTGAAGCGGGAACAACCCAGCAACTGACGGTTCTTCATCGACTCCTTCTTTTTCAGACTCATTCATCAATTTTTCAATGATTTTCATAAACTTCTCTTGTTGATCCTTAGTCTTGTAGAACTTTTCCAGACAATTGTTCAAAAAATTGCTCTTAAACTGAACTGCACTGCTTGCAAGATTACTTGCCAAGTGATCAAACAGGTATCCAATTAGCTTTAGGGCTCTTTCAGCAACATTCAAGTTTTTATTTTCAAAGATAATCATCAACAACTGCTGCATACCGATAAGTTCATTGGGGTTAACATTGATTTCTTGAATGCTCTCCTTTTCCCTTCTGTAGGAATGACTGGAGTATTTGTAAGAGAACTTTCTTTCTATGTTGCCTGCTTATTCATTAAGGGACAAAAATGTCCTCTTGAAAAGGTTGAACTGACCTTCACCGAGATTCTTTAGATTCTCCTCAGACTCGAAATTTTTCTCAAATAGGATTCGAATATGTTTCTTCAGCAATTTTGGGAGTAAAAGAACGAAAAATTACTGATAGTCCTCCGGCAACGAATCATTGACGTCTGTTGTCAAAGGCAGCAAGGCGTTGAAGATATCTTAGCTCACCTTACCAATTGGACCAATTGTTATATTAGCAAAATCAATTTTTGTCTTCATATCTAAATGGTCCCAGCTCAAAACAGTTGAAAGGTAATTGATCTCGTTGACATACATAAAGAACTCTGATCTAAACCTACCTTAGTACAAGTCTTGGATTTCTTGAGTGATCTTCATAACGACAGAAAAGTCCTGTTTGAAAACCTAAGCAATGTCCGCTTTTCTTTTGGATTTATCCTTGACAACATCAACCCAACTCTAGCCTCCATTTTTTAGTAGCCAACTTTCACAGCCTAGGGTCTTTTTGACAATACTCAATGCATCTTTGTTTGTCACATTTGTCCTCTATTTGATCTTTTTGACGACACTTTCTTGGAACTCTTCGGGAAAGTACTCAAATATCTAACTCACCAGCTTGATTATAGACTCATTCCACACTAAAAGAGGGCTCAAATCCTCAATTGGGGGTTTTGTTAAAAGATACAACTGCATGAAGTCTGTAGAACGATTAATGAGCTAGGAATGAGACTTTTCATTGTAAATGGCAGGAAGGATCTTGTTCTATCGGATCCAGACATCGAGATCCTTCACGTTTCGATGAGTCATAGAATGCTTGCACATTTTGATGAAGGTGATCAGCATGGTCACTGCTTGGAGCTTCTTATCCAGGAAATCTGAGAATAAAAACCTTAGAATTAACTTTAACTGGAAGTTCTAAACAGTTTTCTTTCGAGCGGAGGAAGGTTTCAATCTTTTCAAGAATTCTGTCAAAGCTGCATTGATGTGATCATATCTCTCCTTGGAGAAATTTCTAATCGTCTGCTCATCCATTTTCTAGATATAGTTCAAAATGGAGTTTGAAAAACGTTCCAAGAAACTCATAGCAAACTTTCTATGGAATAGTGTATGCACAATGTAAATGAAGGCTATTAAATCAGCTGTCACCTATATTCCAAACCTTCTAGTTTCAACAGCCTCAGCCATAATTTCAAACATGTTCAGTTCTTTGTGAGCATACATCATCAAATCTATATAAAGTTGTGATTTCACTGTCTCCACTCTTGAAATAGCAATGTTTTTCCTTTCATGATCGAAGATTAAGTCGTTAAAATCGTCGATGTAAAGCTCAGAGTAGTTGCTTTGGATAGAATCCTGATTTTACTCCAGAATAGTTCCACTCTTTTGAATCCTACCGTCAGTTAGCGATAGTTGTTCTATCGTTTCAACAAATTAACTTTTTTCGCTATCATTCTCACTTTGTGGGAGAAGTAGCTAAACTTCCTTTGCAATCTTAATGGGACTATCTTCATACTCCACATTTATAAAGGATTTAATCTTGGCTTTGTGCCAATGGCCATGGTTATCTTGGAAATCGACACTGTCTCCCTCTTTCAGATTGAATCTCCATTCATAGTATTATTTCTTAGAACCAAAGGGTGCTACTTGCATTGATTTCTTGTCGAAAGAAATCGTAAACTTCTCATTCTCTACAATCACGTAAACATTAATATTGGACACCCTTTTAACAACTCCCGGTAGCCAACAGACTCTTTTGGAATGCATTTCAGTTTTAAAAACGTCCACTTTCTGATTCGGAGTCAATTCATCGATAAACTTGTCAGTTTAGTTAATTTCCTCCTGAGTTGGGGTAATGGTCTAAATAAGCAAAAAAAGATTACAAAGTATGGAAACTAGTTGGCATAGTTGAGTCTATAGAACTGTTTTTCATGATCAAACACGTAACGCAGAATGGACGTCATTTTGGGATGTTTCTAGATATTCTAGAAATGCTTCATAAAGATTTTAAGAGCCTCAACCATAAGCTGCTGTGTCAGTATCATAAGAAGCTTATGTTTAAACCTCTTGCAAAGAATCAAATCCTTAATCCCATAGGCAATGAAATCCTGCAAGAAAAACTTCTAAGCTTTCTCATCAACAAACATTTCACTAAGCGGGACCTAGTTTGCAAGTCTAAACCAGTCATACACTTCAATAACATCAGACATGTATTCCTGTTCATTGTATGAATTGACCATGTAAAACCTATCCAGTTTTACCTTCATCAATTTCTGGTCGATTTTGTTCTAGTTGAGGGTTTTATAAACCTCATCCTTTTTGAACTCTGGTAATGACTTTGTATCCTACATTTTTTTGGAGTTCGCGGGATTGTACTTTGTAAGTGATTAAATGAATTATATCCAAATCACCAAACTTGCTCCACTTAAATAATGAACTCTTTTATAAAGAATTATCAAACTGCTTCAAATACTGAGCTGGTTTTTTTGTCTGTATGTTTATCAATGTTTTCTTTAAAGACAGTACTGAACTATCGGGATCAAAGTATAAGTTTTTTTGTTACTGCCCATACTATCTTGGAATCCAAAAAAAAACATTCAAGAAATACTCTGTCTAAGCGGGGCAAAAGTCGATCCAAATGGCAGATGGTAACGGGGGGAATGGAAACACTTGGACGAAGGATCTCCATCCCTTGACCTGAACAAACAAAATGTTTAAAAAAACAACAATATAAATGAAATTGCCTTAAACACCATACACCCCTTACAGAACGTTTAAAACTAAAAATCCGAATTAAAAAAAAGATATCAATTTAAAAACTATCAATCAGCATTAAACCATAATTTACAAAAAAATCATATATTTTTTCAATTTATAATAAACTTGGAAAACGTGTGAAATGGGCTCATTCTTCGGAACACTTTTCTCAAAACTTTCAGGGAAAAGATAAATAAAAATAATTATCATTGGTCTGGACAACTCCGGCAAGACAACCATCCTCAGTAAAATCCTTATAAACATAACTCTAGATAAACTACATCTCAACGAAGTAAAACAAACCGTCCCAAGTACCTCTCACTCTCTTAACAATCTTTAGCAATCGGATTCAATATGTAGGTTGTAGAATATAAAAACCTCAAATTTCAAGTCTGGGATCTTGGAGGTCAAAATTCCATCAGGTAAAAAATTCTTATTAAATTGACACAGACAATACTGGTAAACTTATTACCCAAATACCAACGCAATCCTTTATGTCATCGATAGCAATGATAAAGAAAGGTTTCATAAAGCATCCTAAGAACTAGCCAAAGTTCTTGAAAAGTAAATCATGAAAAATGTACCCTTACTCATTCTTGCCAACAAACAGGATATGACCGATGTTGCCACCTAAAAATAACTAAGCTAAATCCTTTCACTATCAAAACTCAAATAGAGGGATTGGGCAATTTATAAAACATCAGGAGTCACAGGAACGGGACTTAATGATGCCATGGACTGGCTTGTCGAAAAACTCGCTTCTAAATCTTGAACGGTGTCGTATATCAAAAAATAGTATCGGGTCTTAGCATATTTATAGTTGACTTTTTACTCCTATCCTCTTACATATTATTCAATATTTTTGCAATATACCATTCTGTTTCCTTATTCCTCACTATTTTTTATAAAATAATAACACAAAACAGATAAGCAACCGATGTAAGAAAAGAAAGTAAAGATTGATCTGATTGTAATTGGCAATCCGAACTCAGGAAAAACCAGTCTGATTCGGAGATTTATTGACGGTGAAGGTAGTACCTAACAAATTCAGCCTCGTTTAGTCATTTTTACAACCCAACCCTGGGTCTCAATCTCGAAAAGAAGGTGATTCAGGTCAAAGACACCTCTGTCACAGCCTGCATTTGGGACACTGCCGGTCAAGAAAAATTCTTTTCTCTGACTAAAAACTATTTCAAAAAAGCAGACGGAGTACTGCTCATTTTCGATCTCACCGATATCACCAGCTATTAAAGTATCTCCATTTAAAGTAATGCAAGGAGTCAGCAATTTCTGGATTCACGAAGTCAAAGAAAAAGCCGAATAAGGCTGTGCCCAAATTCTAATCGGAAATAAAAACGATCTCACATAGGTAAAAAACTGGATTATTTTTTAAGGAAAGAATTGTTGACAAGGTACAAGCTTAATCCCTTGCTAACCAGCTAGGTCTAAATTACTTCTAGACAAGTGCAAGAACCGGCTAAAATGTCAATTAATGCATCGAACATTTAATTAAAGAGTGCTTAGGTCGTATAAAAGAAAGTGCACCCAGATAAGATGACATATAACTTGATAATCATCAAAAACCTTCCTAAAAGAAATCATGTTTTGCAAGCAGCAAGGAATGGGCCAGTAGCTTTTTCAAAAAATAAAAATTTTGATTTTTATATAAAAATGTCTAAAATATCCCCCCGGAGGGATTTTTTGTCAGTTCTCTCTCTTCCTAGTTAAGTATTAAAAGGTATCAAGTGAATCCTATCGATATCACGATTTAAAAAATTTCAATTTAGGTGTAGTATATTATCAATCATTATTGTCAGTTCCTTAACATCTGACCTTTCACCTTGAACACCCAGTACATCTCCTCAGTCTCAATGACAAGATCGTCCTCAATTTTTTTATTGTTTGTACTCGTACAAAATTTCAAAAATATCTGTGTTCCTGTTCTACCGTATGGCTACAGTGTTCCCACTGAAGGCTATACCATTAGCTCTATCGACTTCTTCTTGAAATATGCGCGATATTTGGCACTTTGCTTTATAACGTTTGTCAATTTGAAAGACACACACTTTACCTCATTTGTATTCACTGCTTTTATGAAAATGGTGTCGTCATAGTCAGCCTCCTACACAAATATCGAACAACTGAAAGCATACTTAAATTCTGTTCCAACTAAAATTACATTGTAACTTTTCCTTTTTATGGGTTTCAAAGGAGAAAACTTGACTTTAATTTGATGGTTCTCGTTTTAGTCAGAACTAAAGGTAAGAAACTTTTTGATCTCGGGTTCAGTTTCCAAATCAACCAGTTTGAAGCTAGGAGGCAAATCAATACTTTAAAACAAGTTTTAACGGCATTTACAGGACCAATTGTAAACTTTGTCTGCAAAATTTTTAATAGTGTAAAGTTTGAGCTGATAGTTCCATGTTTTCTTGTCAGAAGACTTGATATTCAATTCAGCTTACTACAATTGCTTGTCACTATCGGTCTTGCCCACTATTTTTATGGATGCTGTTTATTTGGCCTTTAATTCAAATTTGTTTTCACTTGGATTGACTATTCTAAATGAAGAGTTACTAGGAGAGATATCTACTGTAAATATCTCCCTCTTGGCAAAACTATTCGCAAATTCTATACACTTCTATACTTATTTTCCTTCAAAACTCTCAAAGGTCAAAGTTTCACTCGGACTCGAAAACTGCGAAAACCCATGGATGTAATATTGAAAGTCCGGTAAAACATCGCTCACAAACTTTATAACAGCCCTTTCTATCTGATTCAAATACTGCGGAGTGAAAACAATCTTAATGGTAAGTTTTTACTTTGGTTTGATTTCAAATTGATTAAAAGGATGCGAATTATGCAAAGTGAAACATCGACTCCCCTCAATTTATAAATCATACGATCCATTCAAAAGAGAAGGGTTCACCAAATTAATCGAACTTATTTTTCTTTCACTGTTGTTAGCAATCACCTCTGGAAGGACAATCGGAGCAAACGACTCCGCATTCAAGTTCACCATCAACTTATACTCCTCACCTTTGGACAAAAAATACACAAACAAAGATTTTTTAATCTACTTATGAGGCTAAAAGCGCAAGACAAATTTCCTCTTCCCCCCCTCAATCACAACTTCAGGTTTCAAACAAGTTTTATCCTCTGACAAACTGTACTGGAAATCAATAGCCCCAGGATCGACTTTATCAAAATCATATGTTCTTGAAGAACCTATTTTCTATGTCAAAGACATCGATCCCAAGTCCTTAATAGTCTTGTTTTTAATAATAACCTTCATCCAATAATATTATTCGCTCTGAGCCTTTACCAGTTTCAATGTGGACTACTCCTATTATTAGCTCGGGTGCAGCTCGAGTCTGATCTTATCTTCACTCGGCTGGATTTTCTGAGAAGATTTGGGTTTAAGTTTTGACTGTGGAATCACTTAAAAGTTTCTCTTCAAATTGAGACGCACATTCAGATCCTCGGGTCTCAAAAACTGCAAAGGAATATCTACTTTAGTTTTAAATACAGAACTAGCCTTCAAAGAAATGGTTCCTTGGGACAAAGGTTCGGTTGCATGGAGTTTGATTTTATAAATAATTTGTTCCAATGTTTCCTTGTGCTCCATGACAATCGAAACATCCTCCTCAATCACCCACTTAGGATTGAATATCAAAGTCATTTCGCATGCCGAGTATACATCCTCACTAAAGTTCTAGATTGTAAAAGCCGAACACTGACCAGTATACACCACAGAACAAGGAACCATTTTCACCGGAATCTTCTGAACTATCTGCTGTCGAGCCGGTGTTTTAAAACATAAAGAAGTAATTTTTGGCAAAGTTGTCACAACTGTACTGATTCTATAAGCTCGGATATCTCTTGTCGTATCATTCTTCATGATAAGAATACAAGAATATTCCTTAAACGGTTTATTAAAATTCCCAGTCATCTATATTTTTACAGGCTAACTCTTGTTCTTGTCCCTCTAAACATCAATTTGTTAATCATTCAGTTTCAGATACTGGGATTATGGGAGAATCAGATTAAACTTAGTAGCTCCCGGATAAAAAAACAGACTCTTCTTCACTCTAATCCCATTATCCTGGAGAAACTTCAACGCATTCTGCAAATACTAATTTTACCTAGTTAAATAAACTGCAAAAGTTTACTCCTTCTAAACCTTCAACTGTTTCATCTTGATCTATCTGACTATTGGTGGATGATCTATAACAGCAACAATTTCATACACAAACTACCCATACACAGAAGATGTGTAAGTAACCCGACAATGCTTCTTCTCCATTGCCAAAGATAACAATTTTATCTATATCCGATCCTTTGCATCCCTCAGATTACGGATCGGACTCTGGTTGAAAAAGAAACTGGGATATGTGCACTAGCCAGGCAACGGCTACTACGATAAAGTCAACTGGAATTAGTTTATTCCTTAATTCCCACTCTATATTGGCTAGAAAGGAAGCTCCACATCGATAATGACCGGAACTATTTCATAAAGACAAGCGGTTACATTAATTTTCTGCACCGTAATCTTCGAAGTAATAGAAGTTTTAAGAGTAAACACCAATGGCTGCGCAGGCACGAGCAAATCCTACTCCTTCATAGGGACTAGGAACAGTTTTGCCTCGTCATCCCTGCTAATCTTGCACTAATATGATATGTTAAGTTCCGCTTTCTACTTTCCTGCAAGAGTTAGTTCGTTTATCTCTGGTTCGAAATTCCGACTTCCAACTAACTTCACCCAATATTTGATCTTTTTTGAGGAGGGGTTTTCTAGCTAAATGGTCTATGTTATTCTCTATCCAATCGATGCCTCAAATTTTACAACGTTAGCAGAGCTATATTGCACAAGCATGTTCATGAGGGAGACCAAGTATAGAACCAGTTCCTTCTGACTCATCGAATATAGGTCGTCGGGCAGCAGGTACAAAGATAGACCGAATTATTTGAGTTGATGAAAAACAAAGTTAGATATTATTGGCATAAATTGTTGAGGACCCAAAACCGTCAATGAGATCTTCAGAGACTCCAACTAGTCCGAAAAATTAATCGCAAAGAATTTCTCTACAATCTTTTGAAGCGCATCCATAACCTTAGACTTATCCCCAAAAGAGCACATAGTTTCTCCCTTCAAAAAACTCCCCAAATACGTAATAATGAGCAACTAAGGATGCGAGTAAGCCGAAGAACTAGGAACATTCTAAAACTTATGAATTTTATTAAGAAACTTTTCATTAACCTGTGGCAGTATGTAAAGCTTACACAATTGATAGAAAACAACAATCCAACTCTACACAAGAACAGATTTGTAATTCATATCCCTTTTTCTTGCAGATTTGTTGTTCATTGTAAAAGTTATGTAGTCCTTCACACTCAAAAGATATTCAGGACGGATATGGTTTAGGAATGCTCCTTCTACCTTAAGAGTACGAATCCCATCACAATAAAATTAGTATAGCTGCATAACCCTTGCTACTTTCTAATCTGTAATCTATGGCTTCTTTATCAAACTTTTACCCGATATTCTGTTGACCATTTTCATGAAACCTTCTCCATTGGTACCAACGAAACTACCAGGAAAATCATTAATCCCCATGTTCAACTAGTAATTTAACCATCTTTCAATAAAACAACAACTAGCCTCGTTAATTTTTGAGACAGACTCAGATTCGTCAGCAGCTATAGCCTTTGACACTCCAGTAACCTTTATAGAATGCTATGTAGAGTCAAAAAATATGTTATGCTCGTTCTCACTTTCAAAGAATGGGTAGATTGTCAGAGAAGAATGATCTGCTGTTGCTGACACAGGCAATTAGTATTTATTTGCAAACTAATCATAAAATTACAGGATAGTTGTAAATGAAATTGCCACCAATGACACAAAACTTATCTCCACTCTCAATGATTTCTTTGCAAGACTGAGTAGCTTTCCTTCAACAAAATTGACTCGAATATCAACAAACTAAAAACGATTCAGAGTTTTCCATTTGCAAATGGTTACTGTGTCATATCCATGGTTGCTAACTCTGATCTATGCCTTTGCCTATACTCCTAAGGGCACAACAGGTAATATACACTAGTCACAGTTGAAAGAAATTGTTGGTTGAACCGCAGAGCCCATTGTTTTAATATCAAAATACGATACACTCATATCTTTCAGGTACAAAAAGTATTTTTATAAGAAAACACCTTAAGCTTTTGGACGGAAAAGAACTTCAATGGTTTCCGAAGCACGGGAAGCAATCACACCCTATGTTTTTGTAAACATGAAAGAGTTTCCAGAGGAACGCGTTGTCGAAGGGGTTATTTTCCAACGGATTTCCTCTTCATGTGGATTTGTCAGCTTTAGTTCTTTTATGAATATGCTCTTGGTCTCATTAAGATTTTTCGTCTAAAAATCGATCTCCGGGGGTTCTATATAGGCCAAGGGCTATATGGCATTGCATTTGATAAATTGGTGAACGGGTTATATCGACATTGTAGTTCCTTGCATTTTGAGAGGGAGCAAGAAGTTAAACTGTTTAATATGTTTCGGGATAAACTTGACTTAAAACCGACTTTATACTCCTGGAAGCAACCTAATAGTCTTATGAGAAGCACTTTAATTAATTTTTTACCGAGCTGTTTAATTCAGTGATCCATTGGGTCCCAAAGGCACACTCTGATTTTTCTTCAACGCTCTCTAATCTCTCTCCCAACATGTCATTTATCGTTACTAATCCCTCGTAGCATTAATATCCAGACTATAGGACTATTCTACTTGTTTAGAGAAAATTAGTTTGATTTAATTCATCGATGTATTTTTCAAAGTTATTGTTTTCTGTGCATGATTGCTGTGAATTGGCAATGTTCCAAAATTAATTTATTATTGGTTCACCTCTATGTTTGGATAGACCACATTTGCATCAAATGGAATCTTGAAAACTTTTGAACCTCTTACGTAAATTAAAATTATCCCTTGAACTCTTTTTATCTCATTGCATAAAAATGAAAATGCTATTTCCCTCCGTTCTTCTGAATATATGCTACTAATCTTATTATCGATTGTCACGTATTATGATAGGCTAGGAGTCACTTCGGCCTTTACCACCGTGTAAACTTTGGAAATGTTTCTTAGAATTATTTTGCCAGTGAGCGGGGATGACACAAAAACACAAGGATAATTCAGCTAAGTTTATCTTACTGTGCATTTGGCTTCACTAACTGCTCCCACACATCTGATCAGGTTTTAGGCACCTCCCAAAACTTGCATTACAAACTTTTCATTATCAATCCTACTTTGACCACTTTCACAACCCTATTTCGGTTGATACTTAATCGATACCGTCATTGAGGATTTGGGTTTAAGCTCTCCGCTCGTATGATCAATGGTAAAAGATTTATTCTAAGGTTCGCTGAAGGTAAATTTAGTGGATCGATTTCCTTCATTCCGAATGATCAAATTCTCAGACTTCCAAAAAACAAGATCATTTTCCTTAAATGAAAAGTTGATATTCCTTGTGGAAAGCTCAAGATTGACAAGAGTAACACATGCAGAAATCTCGAGTTCGAAAATATGCTGATTGTTCAAAATGTAAGTCAATGGAATCCTGATGTTTCCCAACTGAGTCGGCTTTAAAGTCAGAACTATCCTTTACTAGGATAAAGGTGCCAGCTTTCTATGAGTCCCACCATTCTTTATGGAAAGAGATTCATACCTATTGTTGTCCAACTATATCAAAACACTTTTGTTGTTCTTGTTCCTGACGATTATCTCCTTGTCACTGTCAGAATTAATAAAAACACTCCCAAAATCAACATTATGCTCTTTCACCTCAATATTCTAAATCTATTACGGAGTTAACACTTCCGAATACTTCACAACCTCCCGGATATTCAAAGGGTGGGACAGCGTGCTCTTTAAATTCTGTTTCAAAGCAACTTTTTTCTTCAAAAACAACTAACTCTTAGTCATGCTCAATTTACAATCTGGATCTCTCAGTGGTGGACTAGACATCATTAAAAACCTCTTTTAAGTTGGAATATTTTCTCCCTCCTGAGAACATTGTCTAGCAAACTCAATTGCATCACCAGTTTTAATCTTGTGATTTGTCTACTTCCTTCGTATATTATCGGAGCTAACAGTGTTCAAAGATTGACTAGCTTTCAGAGCCATTTGAGATGAGGAACGATAGAACCCTTTGGCTCCAACAGTATTGAACATTTTATGAGTTTTCGCCAGATTATCCATATAAGAAGCAACCGGACAAACCGCATAGAATTTAACATCAACAAACCAACTCTCACAAATCCTGAACCTAATAACCTCATAATATTTCCCCGCAATCACAGGATGAAAAACTACCCTACATACAACCTAACCATGACCTAAAACCCTGTTCGATCCCTAAACATGAAAATGCTCTCCAGATTAAAAATTCAAACTTATCTCTCGAGAACACATATTACTAATCTTAATCTCCTTCTATACTCTGTACTTCTCAGGCACTTTCTAGAAATCAATTGTGTTTGCACTGAATTTTACCCGAGGAATAATCGGAGTAAACTTGAGTGGAATCTTTGTAACCCTATCCTCATTGATAACCTTACAAACCAAAACCTCATTTGTATACTGACTCGAGTAGGACCTGTACTAACTCGGAGAATCACCTAAAATATTCCTCTGAAACCTCTGCAACTAACTCTCAGATGGACTCTTATAAACCCTTATGAAATTCTGGTAATCGCTAAAAGGCTCCACAACAAACCTCTCCTCCCCACACTTAGTAGTCAACTCCTTGATCTATCGGATATAACCTTGAGGACTCTGTCTATTCACAAAATTCAATCTTTTCTAATCCACCTTAAAATCTATAAGCTCTCCGCCTTGTTTGTTAAAGGTCTTCATAAGACAGTCTACCTTCTTTGAAGAGTTGTTAATCAGGTAAAAGTGCTCTGTGATACTCTATCCAATGAATATCTCGCCAAAATCCTTGCTTGAAATCCTAGCTCCACTTGTGTCAACGATATCAAATGGCTCATCAATGAACAGACCCTTCACATTAATCACGCTCACCCCATACATAGCCTGTCCTCCCGTCTTTCCAATCACAATTTGCTAGTTTATAGGTCCAATTTTCCTGGACTTGACCTTAAAATTTAGGTTGTAACGCTTTCCCGGTTTGATTGTGAACGTTTTCTCCGGAATATCAAGAATAGAATCTTTCTGAGTTTCAATTTGAATCAGTGCCTCGACCTTACCCTTATTCTAAATCGGAATTGAGAAACTGCACTCTTTTCCAATCTTCAAATTCCCAATTTTAAACACCTTGGGCACCTATATATCCTGCTTTGGTTTGATTGCCTAGAGTTTGACTTTCTTCCTGAAATTATCGCCCATGATGACAAGAAAGTCACTGAAATGGGTCTAAGCATCGTTTCTTTTTTCCATAATAAGCAAAATGGAAACTTTCCAAGTCAACCCTACAAATTAGGAAACAAAAAAATACCTTGAGCAATGGATTTTTAAAAATTCTAAGTCTGTACCTTGAATTACTATCGAGTGGGTGGTATCAATCGAACCCTCTTATTCTATTTAGTATTGTTTCGAATATGCAATGGGATTTCGTAGAATTGGTCGTTTTGAACGTCCTCAAATGTGACCTCCTCCGGATATGTCTAAAGAATATGTTTTAAAACTGTACAGTTATCTACTAGCCCTGCTAAGACTATTTTCGGGATTTTGTCTTCATTATCTCCTCTGTTTCCGTAAAGAATATATA
>JAOWAT010279956.1:0-18582 GCA_028571025.1 Longipedia americana
AGTAGGCTTTCAAAAGATCCGTAATACACCAAAAACCACACCAAAGAAGTAGACTCCTCGTAGGTTGGAGGTGTCATGAGAATGAAGAGCTTCTTCTAATAAATAATTGAAAAACAAGGTCGTCGATCATCCAACGCAATTTCCAAAAGTGTTTATAACCCCCACAACTCAGTTCTAAACTTGAATTTATAAAAAAGTCGACTATAAATAATAAGAGGAGTTTTCGATTAATTCCTTCCCTAATTGTAAAGTTCTGAACTCATACTCCAGTACTTTATGTAAATGATGATAAAGCTGTCATCGATAAATTCTGCTAACTATCATTCCTTGATTACTACAGAGATCAATAGTCATGTAAATCGGAGGACAGTTGCTGAGGTTTTTGTTGACTATGTTAGAAGATTCCGTGATACCGAAAGATGCGGAGAACTCGCTCTTTTCATGGAACTGATTCTCGTGCAGTGTCCCCACTTGTTAAAGAAAAGTTAGGTCAAAGTGATGCAATAAAAACTCCTTGAGTTCATTAACCATGTCCCCCTATAAAACTCCAACCTCACCATCCCGATCCTTAAAGCAATGCTAAAGACAGATGAAATAGTGAGGTGCGAAAGAACCGCTTAATTCAAAAAAGTAATGAACAGCATCAAAACAAAGTCACCAATATAAAAAGTTAGGACCATGGCTTAGAAACTCCTTCTCGGTTGATATTTGACGCCTTCAAATATTTTATCAACGAGTGTCATTTTGCCAGTATTTATTTAAATTTCTTATTAATTCTCTTATAGAACGGAAATTGTGCTATTAATTAAATATTCCGGTCTGATTTCAGTTTGTGTTCTCAATTGAATAGGCACAATGAAATTATCAACAAATTATAAATTGTAGGACAAGGTTTACAAATAAATTTAGGCTAGCTTATGAGAATTTTATAATATTAAGAATTATGGGGAAAAAACAAAGTCAAAAAGCACAAAAAGTGAAGAACAACTTGGGAACTCCAATAAACTACGGAAAAACTAGAAAAGCCACCCTTAAGAAATCCAAAAAACCTTAAACCATCGATTAACCCATCTAATGTGAAATTACCGAAATCAACTCCATGGAGAGTTTGCCCATCTAATAGTAGCTTCATGAATGGACACAAAAATACGACATCGATAGCTAAACTGCCCTCAGAGATGCGGACTGTTTCTATCAATAAAAATAGATTTCATTATTTTAATCGCTCCTCAACTGACAATGATTTTTTTTCGGGTCTTATTCGTTTTAAATTTATCACAAGTATTTCTGATAATTGCTTACCAATTTAAATTTTTTCCTGATGAGCATACAATTAATTTAAAAAATTATACTTACAAATAAATCAACTCTTGTACGTTTCACCAAACTCATTCCTTCCAATGGTCTCTGATCCACTCTGAGGGATAGTCTTCGGGCTTGGGTTTCCTCGCAAAACATACAACGGATGAACTCTAAGGTAACTTGTCCTGACAGTCTGCGAGGTAGTCAACAACTTTCCCAGGATAGACCACCTGCATAAAATCCGCATTCTCAATTGCCATTTCCAGCCAAAAATCAAATCTAACAATAAACTTCGATATCACATCAAAGTTTTCACTCAAAGCCTCGTAAACTGGTTTCAACAGGTCTCCTTCCCAAATCATCACAGAACTATTATATCCCCCCTTGTGGTGCTTTTCACAGACTAGGTCATCAGTCCTTAAAGTCACAAATTCCCCCTAGTAACCAAACATCTCATCCAAAGAACCAGTAATCACCATGTCCAAATCAATATAAAACTTCCTTCCGGGAATCCCACATCCAAATAAAGTCACCTTACCCCACCACTTTGTCCATCCTTTCTCAAGTTCCACAGGAACTATGTCAGGGTGCAGCCCCTTAGGATCATCCGTAAAGCAGTAGAACTTTATCTTCCAAGTTGTATTCCTTTTCATGCTTCCGTACAGTTTGTTAACGTATGGAGCGTCGTATCGTGTTCCCCACTTAACACTCAAAACACTAATGAACTTGTCTTACTATTTATTTTTTTTGTCTTCGACTTTCCAGGGTTTGATTTTAATTGGTTGGAAACCTTCGTACTTTGAATCCTTGTTCCTCTTTGTATACTGAACAATCTGAGCCCATGTATGTTTAATGGCCTCATCCTTCTTTCCAACTTGTCTCAAAAAATCAGTGAAATTAACCTGTGCCTGCGTATTATTCGGCTACATTTCCAATGCCTTCTCGCAGTACTGAAGACCCTCCTCGACCTTGTCCAACTGAACCAACATCACTGCCATATTAGTATGTGCATCAACAAAGGCATTATAGGAGTTTAACTTTCCACAAAAAATAACTTCCCCCTTCGTATTTTCATAGCCCTCACGATATGGAGATTTTTCAATTACCTGCTGATACCACTTTGTCGCTGAAACATAATCTTTTTTTTGAGCATAGAGGTTGCCAATGTTCATGTAAACATTGCTGAATGGAAAGTATTTTTCGACCATTTATTTTGCTTTCAGAAGGTGCTACTAGGCTTTGTCTAGATTATGCGACTGCAGGCAAAATGAACCAAATTTGTTATGTTTGAGTCCTTGCAAAAGCTCTTCGTTGTTACTCAGTACAGCTTCCAGCAGTTATTCGGCTTACTTCTCTCTTTTCTTCTTGATGAGGTTACTCAATATCGCTTATCTCATATTTTTGGGTTCCAGATGCCTTTGGAGATTCATTGGCTGTGATAGAAAGATTCAAAAAAGCGAATAAAAATAATCAAAGAAATACGAGAAAAAGAAGTTATAGTGATCAGCAGAAAAAAGAGTTATTCCTCCGGGATCTAATCAGCAGGAACTACGGAAATTAGGTGAAAATTTGCATCCGTTTCGAGTTTCCCTTGGAAAACACAATCTATTCCACATTTTTTGTGGAGTGCTCGAATAGGCAGTTCTTTCCTTCCGGGCAGTACCCATCCTCGTGATATCTTTGGCATCGGCTATCAAAAAAGTCCTCCTCGACATCCTGCATAGACTAGCAGGATTCTATCTATCGGGATTGGCACAATGGGGAGTCTATGGTGGTGTGACTCATGCAGACACTCCCCTTTGGATCAAAGGTGTTCTTTTCTTAATCCAAATTAAAATCGCTCTCCATAGTTTGAAAATCAGTGTTCATTTGTTTCTTTATATTCAGTCTAATATTGCATTATAATTTGATGGTTGGCATTACTTGAACTTAAATTGCACCGCACAGGAAAACCGATGCTCCCCAATTTGTATCTTTCTAAGCGTTTCTCGCGAGATGTCGTGTAATACAAGCGTGAGTTAGCAACTGTTTGGTCTTCTGATATTTTTTCTCAAAAATGCATTATATTTATGTGTTAGAGTTTATTTGTACGCCAAAACAATAATATTCCAGGCTTTTACCCAGGAAATTCGTTCTTTCCACTGATATCAAGCCCGTGATTTCATCAATGAAAAATCAAGTCGATAAATTATCGATGTAACTGCAAATGCCGTACAAAAAGCATTAAACAGAATTAACGATTTAAAACTACGCTTTTTTACAAACAGTTCACAGAAATATCCACTAACCAACAAAATCTTTATTAATTTTTTTTTTTTGAAACAATTTGTAGTATTGAATCAGTTTTATCCATTCCTATAGAATAATATTTTAAGTGCCAACATCGATAATAAAAACTTGGTTTTAAAAAGAGCCACATATACTCATGGCAAAGTAACTTTTGAAAAACAAGGTGTCTCAGTAACATCGATCCAAAAACAACTCCAAAAATGAGTAAAAAAACCTGTATCTGGAGAAATAAGGGCAGAATCGTATTCATGCCTTCCGTCACCATATGGACGATACCTAAATGTACCTGAAAACTGATACAGGAAGAGAGTTCTACACTACAAACAATCACCTTACCCCAAAATTAGCTAACTCCCAGCATAACGGAGAATTTATATAAAATAGCAACCTCCCTCTGCCAGATTGAACTCGGCTAGATCCAACCCCCTCGAGCACTAAAACATCTATAATCCTCAATATGAAGAGTAACTGTCACAAAAACGTCAAAATGCGAATGTCCCCTTTGTTACTGAACCTCCTTCGAGAAACAAAAAAGTGGGATGCCATATTAAAATTATCAAGACCAAATAATGTTTCAAGAACAGATGGAATCCAGAAACAGATTCCTAGTTCTCTGATATGGATACTTTTTCATGACACTCACCAACCGTTTTCAATCAAATAAAAATCATATTTTTTGTTAAACCAGCCTATCTCACTGTTTGATGTTTTACAACCAAACCCCCTCTTAAATCGTAGTATCGGGAAACAATATTTTCCCTCTACCATGCCATTTTCCCTAATAAAACTCGCCTTCAAACACATTGCCGTTCTTCATATACTGCTTGCCTTTACCCTGCTTTAAGTTGTTCATGAACTAACCTTCATAAGCCTCCCCATTGTGCGAGACCATTTTTCCCTGTCCAGTGGCCCTATTGTTGATAAACTAGCCCTCATAAACATCCCCGTTTGCAAATATCAGCTTCCCTGACCCGCACATCTTGTCCTGCACAAAAGTACCCTCATAGACATTCTGGTTCGACCAAGTATATTTACCCTTTCCTTGCATCATGCCTTTGAACATCTCTCCCTAGTAAATATTCCCATTTTTATAGTAGTACTTGCCAGTTCCATGTTTCTGACCGCTTGTCACCTCCCCCTAGTAAATGCCGTCGTCGTCCTAAAATTGCTACTTTGTAAATTCCATGGTGTTTGTCACCCTTTTCTCCCCAAAAACCTCCTTCGGCAAGTTCTCCAATTCAAAAGAAATAACTTTACATGCTCGATCTGCAACCTTCTCCGTAGGTATGTCTGGAAACTTGCCATCCTTCATCAATATGTCTAGCTCCTTAATTGCCACAAGTCGATCCTCCTTCTGTTTGAATTCTTACAACGCATCAAGACCCTGGTATACATTTTTTTTCCACGTTAGCACATCGTGCATTATTTTCCGGGGAGTATCCACATTGTAGGCCTAGTAATACAACTACCTTAGGGGTTAAATGTCGTACTATCGTCTTTATATCAGCAAACGGTATCGTGATCTCGTATTTGCCTTCAGTTCATCAATCGCCTTGTTGACTCTCAACCGCAGGTTTTCACTGACTCTCTAGATTAGCTAGTCCAGTTCTATTAAATCATCGTACTTTCTTAGCCTTTACTTGATCTAGAAATGCTATGGTTTTGTTGGCCAATTATCCATTTTCCATAGCTAACCTTTTTACAGCTCACGGAGTGTAATCAAATTGAACTTGCAGTTTTCATGCGTAAATTATGTGAGGCAGACTGAACAAAGCATTGGACACTATTTGCATTGAGGGTTAAGACACACAATTTTTATCTATTCGTCCTTGTGCTTCTCATTAAGACACGTAAGTTTTGATTTTATAGAGAGTTTCGAGTCTTTCTTTCCCTTCTGACTTGTATTACTCATCCGGAAAAATTATTTTCTTTTCCTCAATGATATTTATTTTTATTGACTTTTTGATCACAAAAATGGGGGAAGTTTAACAAAAAATACACAATAAATCATTTTTTGACGTAAACCTAGATTCCGATCTGAACCAGTTTTTCCAAATCCTTGAAGTTGCTAACTTTCTTAGTCAAATGTTCGTAGTACAACGGTTTTTCCCTTCCGACTGCAATCATCCTCTGCTTAAAATACTACAGCTCATCAACATCATTAAGCTTGCTCTCATAGCCACTGTCATATTGATCTTCCCAGAAACAGTCAATATCGTAGAGATCATCCTCCTACTCCTATTTCGTCTTTAATATTGAATCCAGGGCCTGATTTTCTAGCAATTCGTCGTCTTCCTATTCAAAATTGAAGTCATCAAGATCGATAAGCTAGTCTGAGTCTTCATCATACTCCTATTCCTATTCTTAATCCTATCTTTGTCTTTGTCCCGATTGCTATTTTTATTCTCTTTAATCTCTGAGAGACAAGTTACCGATTCCCTATAAGGCACCCATTATTCCGGCTTTAGGCTCTAGTTTCACAATTTCTTGCAATAGCTGTCTCGCTTTACTGTTCGCACTTTTTCTATCCTTCCTGGCCTCTTTTTAAGCCTTTGTTTAGTCAATCCAAACGATTTCTTCCAATTATTTCTATATTTCCCAGGCGATATGATTCTATCTCGTAAATTTGACTCTCTCCAAAATGCTCTTTTTGATGAGATCTACCAAGAATCTAAATGCCATCTCTAACTTTCCCAGGATGCTCTGCAAAAACTGCGTGTCGATCTGATTTATTTAGGTCACTAAAGTGGTCAACCCCAATGCAACTCTCAAGCATCTCTCCATCTCATCCATGTCCGCATAAGATCTCCTTAGCGCTAGATACTCGTCAATAATATTTTTCATCCCGACTTCCTTGTCTTGATATATCAATCTCAACATTCTGCCTTTCGCATTGTATACCATTCCAGATAGGAAAAATACATTTATCTCCCTCAATGCCTGGGAGTTCTTGCTTTTTATCAGATATTTGGCACAATTCCATAAATTTTCCAGTATGTCATCGGGAATAAAGTCGGCACTTTATGCAAACGCTATTAGTAGACACATTCCGACAGGAATCAGTTAGCTTGGAGCTGTGAACTAATCTTTGTGTTGAAAAACACCATTGATGAGAGACATTAGCAAATCCCAATATCTTTTGCCGAAGGGATCAACTCGCTTTATCAAACCTTATGGATTGTAGCGGATGAAGTTTCGCAAAGCTGGCATCACACTCTATAAAATATCATACCCGTTAATGTTTTCGTATTTGTTCACTGACTTCAGAATAAAACGCTGAGACTACGTCAAATTTGGAAGCAAGTCAAGTTTTTTCTACTATTCAGCACTCAGACTCCCACATGGTAATAGTGTGAAATTGTAGATGATTATGGTGAAATAAAACCACATTTCCGCAGGAATCTCCTCCACTTTCATCAAAAAATTGCCCATAATGACACTAATGTCACTAAGATAGTCGAATCCGTAAGTTTTCAGAGTAAACTAAATCAGATGGAGAATCTGCCCCTCTAAACTTTTCATGGTCTCCATTTCCAGAGGCGCCTATGTCAATATGATAATGGTTCTCAAGCAACTAATAGATGCAAAATCTGAATCTGAACGCTTGATGCTCTTCGTATCAAAAACTTTTTGCTGCATTTTATTTTCTCTCTCAAACAAATTGTTATAGACCTTGATAATACACTCTATCAACTTCTCAGCAAATGGTCCTATCTCCTGAGAAAACTCTTCAATTATCTTGTTTAAACTTTCCACCACTGGATCGTAATTGTATCGATTTATCAGCTTGACATAGGCGTTGAGTATATCTCCAAGTTTCTTCTTAGCCATTTCCTTGGCTTTGGGATCCACCAAAATCTCCTTGAAGGCAATCGCAGCCTTTATGCTCACAAAATCTGAAGTTGATATCAAATTGCTCCAAATATCAGTGATAGATCTCTTCAAAATCGACTCAGGAAGGCTACACGCACCATAGACCTAAAAAACTTCGATAGCTCGCGATCTTATCATCGGCTCACTATGCGTCAACTTCTAAATAATATAGGTTTGCAACAGCATCGGTAAACTTTCCTTCAACTCTTTATCCGACAATATCGATTTTTTTACCTTTATGAGCAAAGACATTCCTATTTCCGTCATCAGCAGGTCCTCGTTCAGTATCCAACCCCTTATTGTGTTCATACTCTCTGCAAATAATTCCCCTCTTTTGAAAGGACCTTTTATACTTTCTTCCTGCTACCCCATCGCCGCAATTGCCACCCACAACTATGTCGCTGCAAGTCTCACGTTCTACCATCCAACATAGCTAGCATCCTACTGCAGAATAAACTATATTGGCTAGGTTTCAGCTGTTTTCTTGTCATCCGGAGTCAAGCCTATCTATCTTGGCAAGATTTCCTTCTGCAAACTTGAAGAGTACTTTTTCACAAGCTCTGGCTTGTTATCGAACAAATACGTAAAGATCTTGAGTTCGAAAAACTTCATTTTCTTCGATCTCGGCATGCTCATCCGAGTCATAAGATGTCCAACGATATCGTTCCCATATTTCTCGTACCACTCCTCGGAAAACTTCCTCTCTTAGCTACGCTTCTTGTTCTTGATAACAGCGGCATACTTGACAAACCATTTATGTAAACACTTTGTAGCCCATTTCTTAGAATGCCAGTAATAGAACTCCTCAGTATTCTTTTGCTGAAAATCAACGTTGCTCATCTGGTCAAACTTAGGACTCTGAATGGCAATGATGCCTCTTAAGAACGCGGTCCAATTGACCAACAGAATGACTATCTATCTGGGAGCATCGTAATGGAATATTTTCCACAGAATCTTCGATACCAGGTATATCACCCCTGAGCAGCTCTAGTTATTTCGCACAACTGCCTCCAAAAGCGGAAATATTTCCTTCACAAATTTTATCACGTGGTCTTTCTGAAACTCCAAGATCAGATGTTCATATGCAGAAACAGCTCCCAAGACCACATGCAACACAGCCATCAGCTCCTACAAACTCTTAACATTATTTAGCTTCTGTTTCAAAACATCAATAATGTTCCACTTGAATCTCTCCTTCTCGATCAATATCGCAATTGCGCTCTTGTAATTCTTTAACAGCTTCTCTTCGTGGCATCTCCTCAGTGCTGCATCTACTATAGAACTCTTGACCGCAGTTTTGTACTCCTCATTTGTCAAATCCCTCCACTTATTGATCAGTGTGTTCCTAATCTGTATGCATGCAGCCTGTCGCACTTCCATTCTATAGGCTTCTTCGTTGTCGGCGATCATCATCAGTATCACAATGTAATCTATGCATATAAAAGAATGTCTTTACTGTCCTACGTCTGAAACTTGCCAAGAATGGATGAAACATTTTTCTGAATCTCATTGTCAGGAGTCAAACTCTGTTCCAATAGCTGAGCTACTCGAACTTGAGGGTTAGAACTGTCCATCATTTAAGGATTGGATTGTTAGATGTTCATTATTCGATGGTTTTTTCAACAATGGAGATAAATATTATGCTTTCTAGGTTAAAGCGGACTAAAAAAAAGAATGCTTAATTAATTGGGGGACATAATAATACCGCTGTTTTTGTTATCTAAATGAAAAGAAAATTCGAAGAATATCGGATCGGAAACTATTTAAGCAATTTTTAAAAAAATTATGTTCATTGTCCTTCTTGTGCACATTGATCACTGGAAGTGAGAATCACTCCAGGATTAACAAAATCAAATTGGTGATACTCTTTTTCTATGCTTAGAATTGGATATGAACATTTTTGTAATTCAAAGAGTTAGATCAGTGTAAATATTGATTAAAAAAGTCCATCAAAGTTTCACTGAGAACATCTGTCCCCTTGCCGACGACTCCTCAGCATAAACTTGCATTCTAATTCGAACGCGGAGTTTGAGAAGTAAAACTGACAATAATCGAAGAATGAATGATGTTTAAATAGGATCAGAACAATCAAACTCACTTCCTTTGTGCTCTTCTGACTTTTTTAATAGTTTTGATCTCCTCGAGCAAGAATGCTCTGATGACTCTAGATTTAACGCATCCGGAGCACAGGACACCACCATACGGTCTATTAACAGTCTTTTGTCTCCTTGACAGGCCCTTATATTGATGAGGCCTCAGCTGAGCAATACCATTGATTCTTTTTCCACAATCACAACTATCATGAGGTGCTCTGGGACCTTTTCCCCTTTTTCCGACGTATTGAGCAACAACTCGTGACCCTAAATCTCGCATACTAGGTACCTGGTGTTTTGATTTTACGAATTTTATTTGATCGCGTGTTGTAGCTGAGTCTTCGTCTGTATGTGATTCTTTGCACCATTTTTGTGGTTATTTATTATTATTAAATTAAATCAATATTAAATATTCTGCACCTTCGATCTCACTATTACGCTCGATCATACTCATTCTCTCTTCGGGTCATCTGTATTCCCAGGATTTTGAAAAAACATATCTCAATAACTCAGTTGCGAAGTATAGAATTGGTTGCTAAAAAACTCAAATTACAAATCTCGTATAAATATTAAGAAAATGAAAGTTCTAGTTTCCTCAGACTGTAATGGTCATTTTTCAACTCTACTACCAAAAGCAGCCCAACTCCATCGCAAAAACAACTTTACCTGTTTATTGCTACTTGGGAAAGTTTGCCCTGCAAGTTCGAGCACCGATATGGCTGCAATTATAAAATAATAACTCCCCGTGGCTCTTCCAACCTTCTTGATCGATCAAACCTAAATGAATGGAGTATTTTGTTCTCTGCATCCGAACGGGTTAAAAATAGCCAACAACTTCCAATTCCTCGGCAGATATGGTATCAAACAGGTATAGGACTTAACAGTAGCTTACCTAAGCGGAATCTAACTCCCAACCCCAGTTTATCCAAACCTGGCAAACAAAGAACTCGATTACAATGGCAAATACTACAACTAGTAAACCATAGACAATCTCATTTAATCCTCCAAAGATCACCCCAGAATCGATATACTAATCACGAACTAATGGGCAGAAGGGTATCCTTAATAGTTCAACGTTAAACCATCTAAATTAGTCTCCAAATTAGTCTCAGCTTTGTCTCCATCTTACCACTTTGCGTCCGGGGGAAACACCTTCTTTAGAATGCCACCCTTTAGAAGCGAAAAAGGTCATCCAACTCATTTTATCAACGTTGCCCCTATTATGGACCAAAACCCGACTGGAAAATACTTGTTTGCTGTAAACATTAACCACGATCATAAAGATGAGTTTCAAGACACAAGCAATATCCTTCCAAATCCATTCTTAAAATTATCAAAATCTCCCATTAAAGGAGAATAGGATATTTACTCATCTTTTGCTAAAGAGGGAGAGAGAGACAATAAGAGACATTAATCTATACTCATGGTCGAGAAATCTCGAAAAAAGAATGAATATATATAGGAGCGTCAATCTGACATTATTGACAAGAATACGCATATTTTCTTTTCAAACTTTTCAGATGCTACGCATAACAGCTAAATCGTAGAATTTCTGGAAAGATGGGGGTCAATAAGCACGATTCAAGTTTTTGATCCAAAAAAGTATAGAAAATCAGGGCTTGTAAAATTTAGCTAAGTGTAAAGCACGTAAATTTGTCTCAAGGATAGTGGAAAATACAGTCTCCATAGTCAACGAATAAGATTTTAAATAAGCAAAACAGGTTCAAGAGTAAGGGATGACTAATGCTGGTTCTGCCCAGACACAAAAACTTTCGACTAAAAACTACTAGTCTACAAAGGGAAATCATGCTACATCTCCATGGACAAAGGACCAATTACACCAAACCATTTGCAACTTGTTCCTTTTTCGCACTAGGTGGTCTACACTAAACTACCTAAAGAATAAAGTTCCGAACTTTAGTTAATTAAAAGAGCCCTATCAAACCACTATCGGCAGTAAAATCTTGCAGTAATCTCCTACTCCAGATTTGCCAATCTCTCGAGGAATATCAATCACTACGTTGAACACATCATTCCCGTGAGACAAAATTAGAAATAATTGGTCTAAAAATTCAATTAACTCAATGTGCGGGATCGTCGGAGCTTCAGGCAGTTCCACCCTAGAAATATCGACTCTCGAAATAGATACCACGCAATGATATCCATTGGCTCCACCAGTTGGATAAGAGTATTAGATAAAAAAGATCGGCAAGATATTCTGAGAGAGGTTGTTTGCGTATTACTAGAAAATATCCCTGCAATCAACTGGAAAGAAGCTTTGAAGTCCTCCTAATAATTGGGATCAGAAAACTAAAGACTCAGAAATTAAATGAAATTAATTTTTGAAAATTGATAGTGATTTTAGTTCCTCCAAGGAATTCTGTTTCTCTTTCCAATTAAAATCGCTGGTTAAATTGTGGAGTAAATTTGAATTACTTACTCTGCAGATTTCCAATTTTATTACTGTATTTATAAATCTTGTTTCGGGCCAAAAACCACCACTATCAACGGGCAAACTCATCAATGAACAGAATCTCCAGTTCTCACGTACTTGTTTCGTCACTAAGCGCTTATAAAACCTTCAATAACTAAAAATATTCTTTGCATCCTATCTTACCGATATTTTTAAACTTGTCAAAAGCATAAAAGCTGAGTCTCTGAACATTGTCAACGTTGATATTTCCGATAGCACCTAGCAATATGATATTCAAGCAAATATACCTTCCATACTCGGAGTGACTGAGATCATCTACGACGATTTACATAGAATTTACAAAGTTCTCAAAGGTCACACTGTTGGACTAGTAAGCAATAAACCTAGGAATAGCAGAGTTGTCATCTAGCATCAGCCGTTGAGTGTAACTTCTTCATAGAGGGACCTGCATCAGAAGGGAAAGTATTCATTTCCTGAGGGTGTGTACCCCGCTGGAATGAAAGTATAATACCCTAAATCCCCAGAAATCGAAAGAGTGTAACTGGTGAAGTAGAATTAAGAGCTTAAACTTCAGATTCACGAATTTCAATAAGCGTTAAAAAGAAAAGAATCAAGCAGATCCAAGGAGTCCCCCGAGTAGCCCCTCAAAAGGTAAGATTTTGTCAACCTCCGAAGAAATTAAAGAAAAAGGACAATACAAAAGCGAAATTCCTAATGCATCTTATTGGTTAGAAGTTTAATGAGAGAAATATCTACAGGAAACCTGTAAGACGCAAGATCAGAGAGAGATGGCAGGATAAATCGGCTATAAACAAAAACTGAAAGGCAGCACCATAGATCTTGAGTCTATGAATCTGAATATTGCGAAATAAACTGTCACAAAAAATGATCACTCTACTCCCATAATATCAGTTTAACAGGTCTTAGAACTTAAGCTCTTCGGACCATCAGGATTTTCAAGTTTCTATTCTTTCAATTTTTAATCGGTTTTCTGGTGAAATTTCACCTCTGCCACTCTCTAATAAGATTTCTAGCTAAACTTTTTAACAATAATTTAAAGATTCGGGGATTCCTCAGCAATTCTGGCAAGATAAAAAAGAGATTCCGAGCATTCCTGAACAGTATCCTAGGAAATCATACATTTTTGCATCAGCATCTAAATAGAATTTAACATACATCGATCTGAGGCAAACCCGCCTGAAAAAAAAAGAACGAACCTAACCTCATGCTACCCAAAGCCAGTGTAGCTCTTGAGTACTATTTCACGTGCCCAAATTTTATCAAACTAAGCTCAAGTAAATAGGCCGAAAATGAAAAAGCCTGGTAGTTAAGAGATACCATGGAGCTAAACATCAACAGAAAACTGAAAGAGGTAGATCTCGTCAGCGAAAACTCTAACTTCTATAAGATCATCGCTTAGAAAGTGCGATACTGCTTTTTCGTTATTGGAAACTTTTTATTCAATTTAAGTTTGGGATAGCTTTAAACCTTGGCTCTCTCGACTTTCTGGGCAATATAAAGGCAGGTCACACAGACACTGGAATACTCAATGTCTGAGAAGAGTTTTATTTTGTCCAAAAAGTCGTCAAAAAGTTGGATAGCTAAATAGAATAGTTCAGCAGGGATCTTCTGTTGGTATATCAACTTCAAAGTCGAAAGAACTGCAGCGTTCCTTTTCTCTAAAATCTGTTGGTCAGGCATATTAGACTTTCTTTTGAAATTTTACTCGTCCTTTTTGAGACTATGCTGGACAATATCATCAGTGTAGTCTTAGTAGGGCTGTCTATTGAATTAATAAAATGATATTGGAGCTATTTCTTTCACTTTTGACGTAAAGTTAAAACCTGACAATGAGTTCCTCATTTTTACTTCGCTATATTTTTCGATTGTTACCCTTTAATCTGTTTATTTAATATTAAAAGCAAAAATATATACATTTGTTGCAAATAGTTTAACTCTCTGCTGTTGGAATTTATCAGCAAATTTGCAAATGTATTTGCTTTCAAATTCCCATTGGTATGTATAATTTCTTTACGTTTCTTTCCTCTGCAATTAAAAGTAACAAATATTAAAAAAAAGATATCCTGCATGGAACCAGAACCTCTCTAATTGGTCGAACATCCATAGGAGAAAATAAAAACGTACCGATTCCTTGTCATCGGTCGAATGGGAGATGGAAAATCCTCTCTTTGCAGGTTCTTAACCGGAGATGACGGAATAGATGTGAGTGCTAAAATATAAAGTTGCACTCATAAGTGTGGAATTTACCAGTCAGTTGACAAGTTGAACTAAGAACGCGGATTTGCTGTATAAGTTCTTGACACTCCAGGTCTTGACAGTAACTAATAAAATATGCTCAAAATTGTTATAGAGTTAGCCGATATGCTCTAAAAATGCGAGGAAATCAACGGAATCCTCTACGTCATCAGTATGAGTCACAGTCGGGACGAAACAATCTCCTGGTTTCTAAATTTTCTAAGACTGTTCTTTACAAAATAGGAGCTGAAACATGCTATCATTCCGATCCTCACCCATTACGACAAAATTCTTTTCGAAGACGACGAAAGAGTTTTATAAGCAAAAAATAGCAGAAGGGACGCAACTATCAAGGTTTGGGGATAATAGAGTGGCTAAGTGATCAATTTCTGGTAAAATCACATCTAATGGATCAATGACGCCAAACAAAAGGCAAGTCTAAAAAACAACGAGGATTTCCAGAATATCTACTCAAAACAACTCGATAGACTAATGTAGGAGGCTCAAAAAATAAACCTGAAAATGAGATAAAGCAGCAAACAGTTCCAATAACACGTTCTAAGCAGAATTTCCTCATAAATTCTGAAAAAGAAAGGCAAGTATGAATAAGTCGAACAAAAAATAGCCCCTTTCAAGGTCAATATGCAGGTTGAGAAGGTTTCATTCTGGAAAAGTCTCGGAGAAATGAAGAGCATGTTTTCAAAGATCTTTATCGGAACCTTCGTCGTGATGATCGCTCGAGGATACGCCCATCAGAAGTATCAATCTTACAAGAAAAAAATCGAAGAAGGGAACAAATCCATACTAGCATCGCAAGTCCACGAGGGAATCGAACAACTCATGTACTCGCAGCTTCTGATCGAGATCAACGATCGAGTACAGATAGATACACTGAGTCCTGGAACCGTGTAAGATCTCAATAGGATCTTCACTCCCAGCGGAAAGTGCCATTTGCATATCAGAAAACCGGGAGAAAACTGCTATGTAAAAATTGACAACATTCACGTTCGTAGAACCGAACCAATGGGACCAGAATAATGCTAAAGAGTCTAAAAAGGCAGCATGGATAAAAAAGACTAGTTTGCATTCTATGACATCAAAAGGTCCAAATAGACTCAAGACCGCTAATATTAGTTCCATAGCATCGTCATAAAAAGACCGTCAGACTAAATTTTGGAGGAAATCCTTACCAACTTGATCAGAAAAAAGTGATATAAATATTACTTCATACAAAGTGAGAGAAAATCGAGGGGATATGTTTTCTAAAATTTCCTACATGGTATATATATCCTTAGTAGCGCTTAATTCTTTTACTAAACTTATCAGATACTTCAAAAAAGAAGATATAGATACGATGGAGTAGCGAGATTAACTCCCCCAAAGATATCTCTTTGAACTTCAGGGCGAGAGATAGTTCACATTTTTACTCGTGGGCAAGTCTGGAAGTGGAAAAACCTCTATGGTCAAATAGCTCACATGGGACGAGGATGCCAAAATTGGGCATAAACAACAAAGGGAAACTCGAGAATGTAAGGAATACACATCCACTTAAAACTACGCCTTTAGAAATAGGTGTTCTTTCAAAGTAGTAGACACGCCTGGTATCGATGTGGATAAAGAAAATCCGTTGAAAATCGTACTTGAGTTACTCTAAATTTTTGAAAAGATTCCATATATCAATGGAATAATATATACGATAAACTTGAAAGATGGGACCAATTAAACGCATGAGTACTTCAATAAATTTCTCCGATTTATATTTTTGGATAAAAAAATAAATAGCTTCATAATACCTGTGCTGACAAATGCTGATGCTAATTTAACCTAGAACTAATTAAATCTCGCCGAGAAAAAGTAAAGTATACGTCAAAAGCTTCAATAAGTCTTTGAGAACTCGGAATAAGATCGCGTTAATTGTTGGCAGAATCGTATATAGTGGATCAATAGGGAACAGACTCGCAAGTCCCTTCAAAACGATGAAGATTTCAAGAAAATATACTAACAACAGCTTCCTCGACTTCAACAAAGAACAAACAAAATGGATACTTAAATAATCACGACCAAACTAAGATAGCAGATTCTTGATCTGTTTGTAGATTAGCTCAACGGAAAAAAGGACATTGAGACCACCCAGCAGTAAATTTCCACTTTTTACCTTTACAGTCGGGACTTTAGGTTCAAAATGGAGTATAACCGTTAGAATTGGTGGACTAATTTAATTGGACGTCTGAAGTATTACATTGGAACAGTTTTGGCTCAAAAAGATAATAAAAAATATGTCACGCAAGTCGATAGAATGCGCCTATAGCTTATCGAGAAATTAATGGAGCTTAAGTTTTTTTATGAGTTCTAGGAAAAATACTACATTTAAAGCTCCAGCGACGAGTTTAAATTCCGTTCATCAGGTAAAATCGAGACAAAAATACATGTCAAAACTCCAATGCCGAAAGATCTAATCTAAATAACGGAAATGAAATTAAAAAGACACATCCCAGGTAACCCTATGCCCGTCTACTAATGCAAAATGTGCTAAGATGGAGCCAACCAATACACGTTCATTGATCAGTACCGCAAGTAGGACATAGTCAAAGACATAGTCTAGTATGAATTTTACAACGTTAAAATCCGTCGACCTTCAGATAAAATCTTGACCGAAATCTTGGAAAAATATCTCAAAAATAAGTAGTGATCTTCCCAATAAACTCATCTATAATTCTTATCGAAAAACTAAGACGATTTATGAGTGATTTAACCGAACTAGAGAATCTTGAAAAATAAATTATTTTCGATGAGCTATTCTTTTAACTTTCTTCCGTTGGCTGCACTCAGAAATATTCTGAACTAACTTCCTTTTCAACGACATCACTGACTTTGAATCGGTCGCATGCTACATCAATCCTTTGTCACTTCGTTATTGCTGATTATTACTAGAAATAAAATGTTGTAAATAAAACCTTTTTTGCTGTTTTTCTGCTCAATTCTTAACCAATATTTATTGTCATAAAGTCTTTTTCTCGATAACTATTTATTTCCTACGTAATGTAAGCAGATCCACCCAAAACTATTTCCCAGAAGTAGCATAAAGTAAGATCACGAATTTTTCATGGAGTTCTCTAGAGCATATTAGAAGAAAAAAGAGAGAAATACCGGTTCGTGACTGTCGGAAGGATGGGTGATGGTAAATCATCAGTCTGTAGATTTCTAACAGGAAATGAAAGCATTAAAGTCAGTGGTGGCATAAAAAGTTGCACCCACTAGTGCACTATATATTCCTCTACAAAAGAGCTGAATTAGCTAAGAGGTTTCGAAGTTGAGGTGATTGATACTCCAGGAATAGATAGCACTAATGAGAATATGCTGGTAATGATCATGTAACTCATTGAGCTCCTGGAAAAATTTGAAAGTATCAACGGTATCCTGTATACAATCAGTATGAATGGCTATCGTGATGAAACCATATCATGGTTTTTAAATTTTCTCAAACTCTTGTTCTCCAAAAAGGAATTATCACAGTCAGTCATCCCTATCTTCACTCACTACGACAAGCTAGTCATCTAAAACCAATAAAAAGTCGACTAGATCATAAGTAGCAGGAAATAAGCAACTACTGAAATCTGGATCGAGAATCAATAGTAAAAACTTGACTTTTGGAAGAATTAAATCAAATGGATCAACGAGGCGAGCCAAAATAACTACATAAGAAGTTACTTATAATTTCAATCCGTTCAGAGTTCACAACTCGATAAACTCATAATGAAGGCCAAAAAAATACAGTTAAAGACGAAAGCCTCCTCCTAAAAAATTTAAGAACAAATCCTAAAGATAATTTAGACTGAGTTATTAAAGAAAAAAGGTCAGTACGAAAAGGTCGATCAGTAAATCCCCTCCTTTAAAATCAGGAGAACCAATAAAGGGGTAGAGTGTCTGACCGATACTATCTTAAACAAAATCAGGATCGCTTTGATGAGGTTATTCAGCAAAGCCTTTCATAAGATGGGCTAGGAGCAAAAAAAACTCGAAACTAAACAAAATCAGATAATTTTCGAGCAGGAAATCTACTAAATCAATGAAAAATTGATGCTTCGTCAGCTTTTCACCTAATTGTCGAACAGAATTCAAATAAATATGTCCAAAAACACCATTTTTTTAGAAACTTAAAATATTAAACTGACGATAGTTGTTCATAAACAACAGAAAAACTCCTTAATCGATATTGATATTGGTAAGGCAGAAATAAATCGAATTAAGCCTCTTCCCCGATAACAATGTATAGTCGTCGAAAAAGGGGAAGACAAAGACACTTTAATAGACCAGTTACTTGTCAAAAATTTGAAA